>CAUYQG010021759.1:0-31478 GCA_963574415.1 Tarsius wallacei
CTACCACGCCCGGCTGATTTTTTGATTTATTGTAGAGATGAGGTCTCGCTTGCCCAGGCGGGTCTCGAACCCGCGGGCTCAGGCAATCCACTCACCTCAGCCTCCCAAAGGCGCGGGATTACAGGCTGAGCCACCTAGCCCGACCTGTGATTGATATTCTAATGTTATATCAACCTTATATTCTTGAGATAAATCCAACTGTTATGATGTGTTATTCTTTTTATATATAACTAATTTCAATTATATTTTGTCTAGAATTTTTACTTCCATTTTATAGTTGGAATTATCCTATAATTTTTTTTCTTATTATACCCTTCTATGGTTTCAGTATCGAAAATTATGCTAACCTCATAAAATTAATTGAGAAGTGTTCTCTATTACTGAAATAATTTGTTTAAGATTGAAAAGTATTAAGCCAGGCTTGGTGCCTCAGCTACTTGGAAGGTTGAGGTGGAAGGATCACCGGAGCCCAGCAGGTCGACGCCGGAATGGCTGTGAGCATGCTGCTGCACTTCAACCTAGGTGATAGAGTGAGAAACCAACTCAAAAAAAAAAAAAAAAAAGATTGTTCTTTGCAAATTTGTTGGAGCTCATTAGTGGAATCATCTGACCCTTTAGCTTATTTTGGGGGAAGATATTTGATTATCAATTAAAGTTCTTTAATGGTTATGGACTATTTAGGTTTCTAAAATTTCTTTTTTAGTGTTGGTTAGATACATTTTTCTAGGAATTTGTCCATTTTATTGAACTTATTGGCATAAAGCTCTTCATTATATCCTCTTATAACCCTATAACCCTTTTCATGTTTGAGCATCTGTAATGATGGCCCCTTCTCATTCCTGATATTGGTTCTTTGTTCTTGCTTCCTAATCTGAGGAGAAGTCAGTAAAGAAAGAAGGCAAGGGCATTGGAGGCAGAGAAAACAGAATGAGCAAATGCACTGATATTATTGGTATTATTTTCATGAAAACTTGAGGTGAAGAACGGCTTCCCATGAGGCCAACAATCAAATCATGAAGAGTCTTGAAGAGAGTTTAAATTTTACGTTATAGGAGACACAACCAAATAATTTTAGCCAAGGGGAAATGTAATTATATTTTCATTTTTAAGAATTGCTATGTGCCAGACAAACACTGTGCTAAGCGCTAATGAATAAAATCAACAACACAGGCTTTGGAAAGCTCATGATATAGTGGGAGATATAGTGGGAGAGGCAGTCATAGAAACAGTACAGTACAATGCAATAAATGCTAATAAAGAAACAAAATTTATGAGGGCAGATAGCTTTCGTTGAGACTGAAGTTTGACTTTTGTATAACTTTTTTACTAGTTCCGCTCAACAATTCTAAGCATCTTCAGTGTTACATTATAGGCAAACAGCTAACTCCCTTGAGACCTATTAACATGGGATGACCTAGTCAAGCTTGATTTAGTACCCAATCTGACTTAGGTTTAGTCTCCTCAACCTGTTTTTTGTTTCAACAGAGCGCACAAAGTTCAATCTGAAAGACAGTGTTTTCTCTTTTCTTTGAGACAGGTGTAGAGAATATCCAGGTAGTGGCTGCAGTTCCATCTCAGGTTTGGCAGCTATGCATTCTGGGCGAACTACCGGCAAAGGGCCCTCCACTCCCATGCAGATTGACCAGCAACCTCCAAGGCTTCTCATTGTGCACGTTGCTCTACCATCCTGGGCTGACATCTGCTCTAACCTCTGTGAGGCTCTGCAGAACTTTTTCTCCCTAGCCTGCAGCTTGATGGGCCCCAGCCGCATGTCCCTGTTCAGTTTATACATGGTACAAAATCAACACGAGTGCATCCTCCCTTTTGTGGTGAGTATATCTATATTCATTTTACCCTGAAAGCAAATTGCAGTAAAAGGTTTCTAGAACAGAGATTACAGTTATTATTACAGCAATAACCACAATAACCGCACTAGTTCTCCATGCAATAGCCCACAGGTGACATCATAAGAGCCAGATGGCATCTTCTGTATGCAGGGTCTGTACTGCAGAAGAAAACCCCAAAAGTGTTAATCTGGGAGCTTAAACGGTACAAACTGCTTCTCTTCACTCCTGAGAGAGGGAGAGAAACCTCTTTGACAGTTTTTTCTTTCACCCCTTTTGAAATGTAAACACATAAGGAAGTAAGTCTCTAAATCTCTTCAGCCACAGGCTGTTTAATCATCCTTTAATTTCTAAGACTTGTCCTTTAACCCAAATACCAGTTTTCTTTGCTCAGAAAGCCCTAACTATGCAAAAATATGAAAATATTTCCTTTACATCCACATAGGACTCAGGTGAAAGTCCCCCTAGGGTTTTAGAAAGCAATGGCTGGGCCAGTAGCAGTGTTTTTACAAAGCTCCCTCATACAAATACATCTATCCTCTTCCTCAAAATTCAGCTTTTCCCTTTCTCTTTTGCATGAGGTTCAGAATCACAGGGTTAAGAAAGACTTCCAGAGGTTCTATGCATCTCCTTCCCTGAGGTAGCCTTGCTGCTAATACAGTTTATTAAATGAATATAAATTTGTTGTTTAAGAGTTCCAAAAGAGCCGGGCTCGGTGGCTCAGCCTGTAATCCCGCACCTTTGGGCGGCTGAGGTGAGTGGATTGCCTGAGCCCGCGGGTTCAAGACCCGCCTGGGCAAGCAAGACCTCACCTCTACAATAAATCAAAAAATTAGCCGGGCGTGATAGCGCGCGCCTGTAATTCCAGCTACTTGGAAGGCCGAGGCGGAAGGATTGCCGGAGCCCAGCAGGTCGAGGCTGCGGTGGCCGGGAGCGGCCACTGCACTCCAGTCTGGGCGACAGAGTGAGACTCTAACTCAAAAAAAAAAAAAAAAAAAAAAGAGTTCCAAAAGAAGAAATTTTCACAAATCCATTGCTGAATTATTAATGTAATATCTTATTAGAATCTGCTTACTTTTTAATTAACGCCTTAGTTTCCTTCATTGAAGGTGAACAGATAACATCTCTATTTTCACTCTTTATAGAAGAATGAAAATAATATACATTGCTTTATGTTTCTTGGATTAGAATGTTACAAAAACATAACATACCCTGATTGTTTTGATGGAAACTTAGACTCACAGCAACTAGGGGTTTATTTCTCAAAAAGAGTCATATAGGGAAAGTTTTTAGTATAAATGCTCCAAGTGCTAAGTTTGGTGGTTTTGTCTGTGTGTTGTTACTTAGGCTGGGTTGGGGATAAGGAATAGGTAAAATTATCTGAAAACTCAAATAACCCTTTCTACAGCTTGAATAAAATTTGATTCCTCTATTCATTGTTTATTGCTGTGTAACAAATTTTCCCAAAATGTAGTCATTTAAATCAATAAACATATAATACTGTGAGTTAGGAATTCATAAGTGGCTTAGGTAGGTAGTTTAGACTTGGGTCCCTCAGAAGTTATAATCAAGATGTCAGCCAGGATTGTTGTCATCTGAAGGCTTGAGTGAGGCTGGAGGATCCAGTCCCAAGATGACATATTCACATAGCTGTTGGCAGGAGTTCTTATTTCCTTACCACTTGGATCTCTCCATAGTGCTATTTGAATGTCCTCACTCTGTGGCAGCTGGCTTCTCCCAGAGCAACTGGTTCAAAGGGGGAGGGAGAAGGGAGAGCAAAGAGGAAGCCAAAATATCTTTTATGTCATAGTCTCAAAAGCAACATGCTGTTACTTCTTCCACATTCTATTCATTGGAAGCTAGTTACTGTTCTACCACAGATAGAGTAACAGGGAGTAGATTCACGCTCTTGCTTGAAGTAACCAAACAAACTGGACAATACATGAAAAACAATTTTCAAGACACTGGACATCAGGCAGCAAAGGAAAAAGATCCCTGAGAACCAAGAATCAAATGAGGTGAGACCTAGGACTGTCCTAGGCTATTGCCTTGAGGAAGTTTCCAAGGCACAATACAGAGAGGGAGAATAACACAGAGAGGTGGATGCCAGTGGTGTCTCTGAGTTAAGGAGATGAATCTGGACTTCAGGAAGACCAAGGCAGCTAGAGGAGAAAGAGCAACATAGAGGAAAGGAGAGAGCTACATCCAAAACTCTAAAGACCTGAAGAGGGTCCCCCTTGAGTATTCACCAGAGTACTGATCAGTATATTCATGTGAGAAACTCCCAAGGCCAAAGAAAAACCACCTGAAAGGACTAAAGGCAATGGTGCCTGGTATTCATAACAGGAATCATACCTGTTCACATCAGTCAAACTAAAAATCCTCATAATTCATGATACATTGGATAGAGTACTCTGAAAGGTCTTGCGTCAGTAGTGGGGCATAAAATAGCCCAAGACTTAGTGCTGCTCAGGACTACCTAATATAAACATAAGATTGAAAGGATAAAGTGTTTCTAGGTAACATAACTATCCCAGAACAGAACTCAAGAATATTTATAGAAATACAAAAATATTCAGTACCCAACTAGGTAAAATTCACACTGTCTGGCATTCAATCAAAACAGATGTACAAAGAAGCAGGAAATTATGACCCATTATGAAGAAATAATTAAAACTGACCCAGAAGTGACACAAATGTTAGAATTAGTAGGCAAGGATATTAAGACAAATGCTATAACTGTATTCCATGTGTTTAAAAAACAAAGTAGAAACATAGAAGATAGCCGGGCTCAGTGGCTCAGCCTGTAATACCCAGCGCTTTGGGAGGCCGAGGCGAGTGGATTGCCTAAGCCTGTGGGTTCGAGACCTGCCTGGGCAACTTGGCAAGACCCCGTCTCTACAATGAATAAAAAATTAGCTGTGTGTGGTAGTGCACGCCTGTAGTTCCAGCTACTTGGAAGACTGAGGCAGAAGGATCACCAGAGCCCAGCAGGTCGAGGCTGCGGAAGCGGGGAGCGTGCCACTCCACTCCAGTCTGGGTGACGGGGTGAGACTCCAACTCAAAAAAAAAAAAAAGGAAACATAGAAGATATTTAAAAGATCCAAATCAAACTTCTACAAATGAAAATGACAATTTCTGGCAAGAAGAATACACTAGATGGAATTAGTGGCAGGTTAGATATTGTAGAACTAAAGTAGCCAATGTGAAGACATCAGAATATAAACTAACTAAAATGAAACAGAAATTATTTTTTTAAATGAATAGAGCATCACTGAGCTCTGGGACAACTTTAGGCCACCTAATATATGTGTAATTGAAGTCTCCCAAATGGAGGAACAAGGGATAGAAAAAATATTTGAGGAAATAATGGGCTGGGCGCAGTGACTTGCGCCTGTAACCCCAGCACTTTGGGAGGCTGAGGTGAGAGGATCGCCTGAGCCCACGGGTTCAAGACCAGCCCGGGCAACTTGGCGAGACCTCATCTCTACAATAAATCAAAAATTAGCTGGGCATGGTGGTGCATGCCAGTAGTTCCAGCTACTTGGAAGGCTGAGGTGGAAGGATCACCTGAGCCCAGCAGATTGAGGCTGCAGTGGCCATGAGCGTACCACTGCACTCCAGCCTTGGCAACAAAGTAGACTCCAACACAAAAAAATAAAAAATAAAAATAATGCCAAAAGTTTTAAAATTTTGATGAAAACTCTAAAACCACAGATCCACAAAAATAAATGCCAAGCACAAGAAACATGAAGAAAACTACATCAAGGCACATAATATCAAAGCTCTTGTTTAAGAGAAAAATCTTGAAAGAAACCAGAGAAAAAACACTATATACAGTAAGACAAAGATAAGAATGAGAAAAGCTTTCTTGTTGGAAACAATTCAAGCAATGGAATAACATCTTTAAAGAAGTAAAATTAAATACTTGCAACCTAGAATTCTATACCCAACAAAAATAGTTTTCAAATACAAGGTGGAGCTTCCAGTTCCAGGCAAGATTGTATAGACCACTCTTTATTTATCTCTCTAAGTACACCTAAAATCCATGGACATTATATATAATATAAACTTAAAAAGACTCTGAAAATGTTGAGAGAAAAGACAATTAGGGACCAAAGGACCCAAGGAATGACATGGCCATGAGTTCCCTGGGTTTATTTTGCCTTATATAACTGAACTGGCTGCTGGAGAAAACTCTGACCTGGAAACTCCAATGCATACAAAACAACCCCACAAAAAAGCCTACTCATTCTAGCCAAGAGGCCATCCTATTCCAGCCAATTGTCATGAAAAAAACTACAACTCTACTCCCATCAGCAAAGACCAAGTAGGTAGTTATACTTCTACCTTGTGGTACTATGATAAGATACCTCTCCCTCTGCATCTGGAGTAGTCAGAGAAGGTGGAGTGGAAAGACAGGACTTTTATCTTCACTTGGCAGGAATAAGCCATCCCCCCAAAGTATTCATGAAGGCTATGTGAATAGCCTAGACTCCCACATTCTCACCCAATGTTAATAAAGTATCCTCCCTCCTCTTCACTGAGATGGTGTCAGAGGAGGCAGAGTGGAAGATATGTAGAGAGCAACAATAAAGTAGCTTCACCGCCAAGGCAGGTGGTATAAATGAAGGCCTTAGTAAACAGCCTAGACTTTTACCTGATGATAATCAGGCCTCTCCCTCATAATGTCAGTTAGAGGTCATGTGGGAAGCCTGAACTTCCACCTCCACCCAGAAGTAATGAGGCACTCTTCCTTTATGGATGTAATAAGAGACCATGTAGGAACCTGGATTCCTACCCCCACTGACAATAATGAAATGGCAATTTCCCCTACTCCATTGGCACAGTGTCAGAGGAGGCCTGTTAAAACAGAAGGTGTGAATAAGATCCAGGGTTGTCTGTTATAACGTCCAAAATGTTCAGAATACAGTAAATCACTCATCATATCAAGAACCCAGAAAATCTCAGTTTGAATGAGAAAAGACAATTAATAGACACCAACACTGAGGTGATACCAGATGCTGGAATTATCTAAAAAAGATTTCAAAGCAGTCATCATAAAAATGCTTCAATGAGCAGTTTTGAACATGCTTTAAATAAATAGAAAAAACTAGAATGTTTCAGTAAAGAAATAGAAGATATGAAGAAGAACCAAACAGAAAGTTTAGAAGTAAAAAATAACAATATGCACTCCAGTCTGGGCGACAGAGTGAGACTCCAACTAAAAAAAAATTTAAAAAATTAAAATAGCAATAACCTAAGTTTAAAAGAAAACAAAACCCAGTGGATGGGCTTACAGCAGAATGGAGTGAACAGAAGAATTAGTGAACTTGAAGTTAGAATAGAAATTATCCAATTTGAACAAGAGATAGAATGTAGACTTTAAAGAAATGAATTTGCCTTCTGATCAGTGTTGATAAGAAAAAAGAAAACAATAAACAAAGCTTAAGGGACCTGTGGGCCCATAACAAAAGAAATAACATTTATGTCATAGAAGTTCAAGAGAGAAGAATGTGAGACTGAAAAAGTACTTTTAAAAAAATTGCTGAAAAGTTCCCAAATGTGGTAAAAGATTTAAATCTAAAGATTGAAGGAGCTGGCATGCCCCAAGCAAGATAAATCCAAAGAAATCTTTCTAAGGCACATTATAATCAAATTTCTAAAAACTAAAGACAAAGAAAAACTCTTGAAAGTAGAGAAAGAACTGACACCTTACCTATAGGGGAAAAAATTAAGTGGCAGTAGATTTTTCATCAGAAATCATGAAGGTTAAAAGAAAGTGGACTCCACTTTTCAAATGCTAAAAGGAGCCAGGCATGGTAGCTCATGCCTATAATCCCAATACTTTGGCAGGCTGAGGCAAGAGAATTGCTTGAGCCCAGGAGTTCAAGACCAGCATAGGAAACATAGTGAGATGTTGTTTCTTCAAAAAGAAAAAAGAAAGAAAGAAATCAGCCAGGCATGGTGGTATGTAAATGTAGTCCCAGCTACTTGGGAAGCTGAGGCAAAAGAATCACCTGAGCCCAGGAAGTCCAGGCTGCAGTGAGCTATGAGTCTTCCACTGCACTCCAGCGTTGGTGGACAGAGTAAGACCTTGACTCAAAAAAAAAACAAACAAAAAAAAAACCAATAAATAAATAGCCAGGTGCAGTGGCTCATACCTATAATCCCAGCACTTTGGGAGGCAGAAGTAAGAGGATTGCCTGAAGCCCAGGGGCTGCCTGGGCAATTTGGTGAGACCTTGTCTCTAAAATAAATTTTAAAAATTAGCTGGGCGTGGTGGCACGCGCCTATTTTTCTAGCTACTTGGAAGGCTGAGGCGGAAGGATTGCCTGAGACCAACAGGTCAAGGCTGCAGTGGCCATGAGTGTGCCACTGTACTCCAGCCTGGGCAGCAGAGTGAGACACCAACTCAAAAAAAGGAAAGAAAGAAAGAAAGAAAAAAACTATCAATCCAAACTCTGTATCCACTGAAAATATCCTTAAGAAATGAATGAGAAACTAAGATATTCTTAGATGAAGGGAAACTCAGAGTATGGCTAAAGAGAATTATTGAGACAGAAAGGAAATGATGAAAGAATTTTGGAAAATACATAAGGATGAAAAAACAATAAAAAAATAAAATATGGGTGAATACAATAAACTTTCCTCCTCTAATTGTATTTTCTAAATTATATTTGACAGTTGAAGTAAAAATTATAACATTGTCTGAGTGATTCTTAATGTATATAGAGGAAGTACCTAAGACAATTATAAACAAAGGTGGGTAAAGCAATATAAATATAGAGAGCTAAGTTTTCTATACTTCATTTGAACTAGTAACACCTATTGACTCTGATATGTTTCTATGTATAATGTACTATTTTAAGCAACCACTAAAAAAATCTATACAGGGCCGGCGCAGTGACTCACGCCTATAATCCCAGCAATTTGGGAGGCCAAGGTAAGAGGATTGCCTGAACCCAAGGGTTCGAGACTCCAGTCTGGGCCACTTGGCGAGACATCTCTACAATAAATCAAAAAATTAGCCAGGCATGGTGGTGCATGCCTATAGTTCCAGCTACTTGGAAGGCTGAGACAGAAGGATCACCTGAGCCCAACAGGTCGAGGCTGCAGTGGCCATGAACATGCCACTGCACTCCAGCCTGGGTGACAGAGTAAGACTGCGACTCAAAAAAAAAAAATTTACAAAGAGATACACTTAGAAATACTATGGATAAATCAAAATAGAATACTTTTTAATATGCAAATAGCTCATAGAAAGGCATGTAGGCCGGCCCGGTGGCTCAAGCCTGTAATCTCAGTGTAAGGCTAGTGCGGAAAAGATGAGAGACAGACCCAGTTGTTAGGCAAAGAAAAAGAAATGTATTAAAGGGGAGACAAGCCGGGCTTGGTGGCTCAGCCTGTAATCCCAGCACTTTGGGAGACTGAGGTGAGTGAATTGCCTGAGCCTGAGGGTTCGAGACCCGCCTGGGCAACCTGGCGAGACCTCATCTCTACAATAAATTTAAAAAAAATTAGCCGGGCGTGGTAGCGTGCGCCTGTAGTTCCAGCTACTTGGAAGGCTGAGGAGGAAGGATCGCCGGCGCCCAGCAGGTCGAGGCTGCCGTGGCCGGGAGCAGCCACTGCACTCCAGTCTAGGAGACAGTGTGAGACTCCAACTCAAAAAAATAAAAAAATAAAAAATAAAGGGGAGACAAGAGGAGACTGGCTTCAAAGAGAAACCAGTCCCCTTTGTTCTTGGTGGGTCCCTTTTATACCCCTCACCAGGGTCTGGTGATCACGTAGCACGTGTAGTCCTGAGGAAGCAGGGACTGGAGTTCATGTAGCCTCAAGGAAGCAGTTTGGGGGTGATGGTTATATGACCTTGAGATACAATCCTTGAGGAGCAGATGTTGACTATAAAACAGTCAGTAACAGGATGCTGTTAATCACCTAGCCCTGGGATGCAACCTTGAGAAAGCAGATGTAGGCGGTAAAAGCAGTTAGTCAGAGGATAATGTTAGTGTAGAGTGGTCAGCTTCATGGGTCATGGCAACCTTACATCCCATTTGCAAGGTTCACACAGTGAGTTATTTTAACAACGCCCCTCCCCCCCATCACCCAGCACTTTGGGAGGCCGAGGCGAGAGGATTACCTGAGCCCAGGGGTTCAAGATGAGCCTGGGCAACTTGGTGAGACCTTATCTCTACAATAAATCAAAAAATAAGCTGGGTGTGGTAGTGCGTGCCTGTAGTTCCAGCTACTTGGAAGGCTGAGGTGGAAGGATCGCCTGAGCCTAGCAGGTCGAGGCTGTGGTGGCTGTGAGTGTGCCACTGCACTCCAGCCTGGATGACAGTGAGACTCAAAAAAAAAGGCACATAAAAGAAAACAGAAACTCAAAGTAGAGGGAACAAACAGAAAACAACATAATTTGGCAAGCTAATATATTAATAGTTATGTTAAATGTGAGTGATCTAAAGCCATCAATTAAAGAAAGAGGTTGGTAGAGTGAATTTTTTAAATGACCTAACTATATCCTGTCTAGAAAAAACAAACTTCAAGCACATTAAAGGTAGGTTGAAAATAAAAGGATAGATAAAGATATACCATGCAAACATTAATCAAAAGAAAGCAGGAGTGGCTGTATAAATGTATCAGACAAAGTAGATTTCAGATCAAATAATAATTAGGTACAGAGAGGAACATTAGCTGATGATAAAAGGGTAAATTCAACAAAGGTATAGCAATCCTAAATGTGTATCCACCAAACAACCAAGCTGCAAAATATGTGGAGCAAAAATTGATAAATTCACAATTATAGTTGGAAATTTCAGTGTCCCTCTCTCAACAAATATAGAACAACTAGACAGAAATTAATAAATATAGAAAAACATCAGTCAACAGGATCTGACTTACATTTATAGAATTTGCCACCCAACAACAGTAAAATGCATATTCTTTTCAAGCTCCAATGGAACATTTACCAAACTAGACCACATCCTAGGCTATGAAGAAACCCTCAACAAATTTAAAATAATTTAAATTATACACAGTATGTTCTTTGACACAATGAAATCAAAGCAAAAATCTGTACAAGAACAAGAAAATCCCTTAAACACTTAAAAACTAAACAACACACTTCTAAATAATCCATGGGTCAAAAAGGAAATGTCAAGGGAATTTTTTTTAAAAACATTCAACTGAAGGAAAATGAAAAGAAACATCAAAATTTGTAGGATACAGCTAATGCAGTGCTTAGAGGGAAATTTCTAGCACTAAAATGTTTATGTTAGAAAAGAAGAAAAGACATCAGTAATATAAGCTCCTACCTCAAGAAACTAGAAAAGGAAAAGCAAAATGAACTCAAAGCAAGGAGAAGGAATGAAATAATAAAGAGCAAAGATCAGTTAAATTGAAAACAAAAAACAATCAAGAAAAGTCAAAGTTTGACTTTGAAAAGATAAATAAAATTGGTAAACTTCTAGCAAGACTGACACAGTCTTGTCAATAGAAAGAGAAAATATAAATTACCAATATCAGGAATGAAATACAAGAATATTATTACAGATCCAGTAAACATTCAAAGGATAATAAGAGAATTCTACAAACATCTTTACATACATAAATCTGACAACTTAGATGAAATGAACTAACCTCAAAAAGCACAAATCATCACAATCATCCAATATGAAATAGATAATTTTCAATGGCGCTACAACTATTAAAGAAATTTAATTCAGAATTTTAAAATTCCTGAAAAAGAAATCTCCAGGCCCAGATGGCTTTACTGGAGAACCCTGCCAAACATATAAAGATCATTAACATCAATTCTACACAATCTCTTCCAGAAAATATAAGAGAAGGGAATACATTCCAACTCATTTTATGAGGCTACCTGATCAAAAAAAGAAAACTAAACATCAATATCCCTTATGAGTATAGATGATATAAAACTTAACAAAATATTAGCAAATATAATTCAGCAGTATATAAAAAGAATTATACACCATGATCAAGTAGGGATTATTTCAGGGATGCAAAATTGATTCAGTATTTGAAAATCATAAGTAATTCACCATACTATAACGTAAAGAAGAAAATCGCATGATTATATTCATTAAAGCAGAATAAGCATTTGACAAAGTTCAATACCTACTCATGATAAAACTTACAGCTAATATAATATTTAATAGTGAAAGATTGAATGCTTTCCCCCCAAGATTGGGAACAAGACAAAGATGCCTGCTATTACCACTCTTATTCAGCATGGCACTAGAAGTACTGGGCAGCACAATGGGTAAGAAAAGGAAATAAAAGCGTTCCTATTGGCAGGTGACACAATGGCCTATTTAGAAAATCCCGAGGATTTTGTGCTACCTTTTGAGTAAAAGAGTGTCAATGAATTTGTGTATATATTTTAAAGCCACCACAGTTCCCTTTTGGTGATATACTAAAACCTTCAGTCAAATGATAGGAGCCTGGATTCTCTTGAGAGGAGAGCTCAGTCCTCAGGTCCCTTCCACTGACAGTTTTGCCCTTAAGAAATTTTCTCTAATGAGCATTTGTATACCTAACCCTGAATTGTACCCCACATCTTTAAAATAAAAAAATTAAAAGTAAAAAAAAAAGAAAATTTCTCTCCAGTAACTACTAATCCTCTTATAACAAGTGTATAAAACATTCACTGGTCGTTTTCAGACACATGACTCAGCTAACCCCGTTTGCAAATATGTTAATAACATTAAGCAGATATTATGGAGTGCTTACTACATGCAAGGCACCATGCTAAATATTTTTTCAACGACTTTCACTTTTATCCTAATACACATATTTGTTTATTGATGTATACATTCAATGTCTTTTTTTTTTTTTTTTTTGAGTTGGAGTCTCACTCTCTTGCCCAGGCTGGAGTGCAGTGGCACACTCACGGCTACCCCAGCATTGACCTGCTGGGCGCCGGTGATCCTTCTGCTTCAGCCTTCCAACTAGCCGTTACTACAGGCGCATGCTACCACATCTGGCTAATTTTTTTGATTTATTGTAGAGACGAGGTCTCGCCAAGTTGCCTGGGCCAGTTTTGAACCTGTAGACTCAGGCAGTCCACTCACCTCAGCCTCCCAAAGTGCTGGGATTACAGGCTGAGCCACCGAACCCAGCCTCAATGTAGTTTTTAAAAATCCACTACTATCTTTTAGTTTATAACTTTTAAGATTATTTTAGCTTTCATTTTCCTTTTTAATGAGGTGTATAAGGAGTTGTATAAGTCAGTCAAGTTACCAGCAAGAAACAGATGGCATACTCAAATTGAATAATTTTCAGAGAAATATAGAAAAGAAATATTTACATCAATGTAGGCAAAATTTAGGAAATGTCAACAAAAGATGGTACAATAGCCATATCACCCCTAGGCCTGACGAGGAGAGAATTGTCTGAAAAGGGCCACCTGACAGAATCTGTGACCTTTTTAAAGAAAAAGTTATTCAGTGACACTTGTTAAAGTACGATCAGGAAGACTTTATTGAGGATCATCAGGATAGGCATGTCATGATGGTCCTGAATAAAGGGACCGTGGCACAGGTCCCTTGAATACCCATGGAGAGTTACAGGGACTGTGACAGTATAATTTTGCCATGGGAAAGAGAGATTGGGCTCAACTTTGAATATAGCATGGCAAGTGGGAATTTATAGCCAAGGAGCAGGGTGAGGGTCCGTGGATAGAAAATTACAAAGAGGAAACCTCAAGGGTAAGGTGGATTCTGGCTAAACCAAACTAACAGGATTCTTGCTGAAGACAGGTCAGGGTGATCAGATATTCATGTGAGGGATGATGAAGGATGAGAAACCCAATCAGGTATCAGGGGTGAACAGATATCAAGAGTAGGGTTTTATTACCAGTGATTTAGTAGAGTCTTTGCTAAAACTGAATTTTACAAGGATGCTCACAGATGGACCTAGGAAAAAGTTCAAAATCTGACTAAAGTTTGGTCAAGTGAAGAATCTTTGTCACAGTCATCCTGTGACAATCTAATGGGGAGGAAGCCACGAAAATAAATGCCCTGACCTTACTCTCTTCCCATATACAGATCTGCTAGTGCCTCCCATTGGCCAAACCCAACTGGAAGTTGGAGCTCACTGAATCAGGTCCTATGGATCAGGACACAAGATAGGGTAGAGAAAAGTAGAGAGTGATCAGGAAGGGCAAATGGAAGATATTAGCATGGGAGGTTTCTTGGGAGATGAACCCATGTCCTATCCCAAACTGGGTAAAAGGACATTTTTTCCCTCCTCAAGTGGCTGTTGTATCCGTCCGGCACTCCTCAATACATTTGTCCCTAGTTAAATCCCTTATTACCTTAATTGCTCTGTTAGGAATGGCAGGCAGCTTTACACTAGAAACTACTGACTTGTCAGGAACTCAGCTAAGCTGGGAAAGAGAGTTGAGCTGCCAGGTGTCATAGTAGCTGATTAAAACAACAGGCCAAAAATGAAAGGGTTAAGCCTTTGATCACTTTCATATTAGTGGAAGCAAAGTCTAAACTGGGGAAAGTGCCTACTCTCCCCCTGTTCCATTTCTCCCGTGGAAGTATGCACTGGTTGAAGGTCAAATAGATCAGTGCAGATGTGGGGGTCATCTCAGTGTAGAGAAAGCCTGGAACAAAAGGTTCCTTCTGGCAGTTTTATGGACCCTGGGACTGGGGGAGGGGCAAGGAGGAAAGGCTAGGAGTGAAAAAGTACTGTGTTTTGAGTCAGAGTATGGAAAAGTGTCTCCAAGGTTTCCTTCCCACTCCTGTCATAAGGAAGTCTTGGCAGAGGACCTGAAGAGGACTTAGCCCAAGGCCTCAGTTAAAGAGACCTAGGAATGAAGGGAAGGTACCAGGGCTCAGGATGCAAATATTCCAAGAACATGACTGGCCAGGGGGCCTGAACCCTTTACTGCAACTCCCTTCAGATACTGCAATGCATTGGCTGTATACCAAGCCCAGTGTGGCAAGGGTGACTTTTCCTTCCTGAGGCCTGCCAAGTAAAGATCTTTGTATTTGCCAATGGTCAGGCCATCCCAAATATCACACATAGGATTTTAGCCAGGAATCAAACTCCTCACTGGTTTCTCAGGAAAAACTGCAAGCCAAAATTTGTTTGTGACAGAACAATAAGTTGAACCCTAGTTAAAGCTCAAGAAAATTGCTGGAACAATACTGTTACCTCATGTATAGAACAATCCAATCTTTGCTTAAGGAAAAACATGACCTTAAATCCATTGCCACTGACCTATATAAATAATATTTGACATTTTCTATCTGCAGAAGCAGCTCAAAATATAAATGGAAAAACACATGGGAAATGTGCCCAGGATGAATACTTCAATATATCTTCCCATATTTAATTTTTAAGTAAAGTCATATAATTCTGAATGTTTTATATGAAATCATGACAGAGGATTCATTATTAATATTAGAATTCCTTTTATATCCATGTTCCTTTAATATAAATAATTTCAACCCAAATGACGTATTTCTTCCTCAAAACAGAGTTTTAGAAGAATATCTTTATTGTAAAGATCTTCTCAGTTTTTTACATTTTCATGATAGTAAAGAAGTTACTTAAATCATGTATTAGCTACAATGACATATTAGGACTCAACATGCTCTAATTTAGCTATAACACTTATTTCTTCATTCTTAATATCTAACATTCAAATGGAATCACTTCAAGGTGACAAATAATAGAAATGTATTAAACAACGTAAAGGTCAACTAAGAAAAATAATATAATAAACTATAACTGAGTGCTGCAGGAGGAGGAAATTAAGAGTATGAAAAGGGAATACACTCATTTTATTATTTTCATAGTGGTAAATTAATAGATACTGCTAAAGAATAACTTAAAAGAATTACATAAACAAAGTTATAAAGATAAACACTAAAACAAATATATAAACCTTCCTAATCATGACCAGAAAAACATAGAAAAAGGAAAATAAAATATATGGTATAGTGATTTTTTTCTAAAAGCTATAAAAACAGAAAGTATACCATAAAATAATACAACTAAAAACAGACATATCTGCATATCACAAAATATGTGTGCTTCACTTACCTATTAAATGCATTTATAAACTTACAGACTTTTACAGATTTGATCACAAATAAAAAGTCTTTGGTTTTCAAGAGACACAGCTACAACAAAGTGATTCAGAAAGCTGAAAATAGCTGGACTCAGTGGCTCACACCTGTAATCCCAGCACTTTAGGAGGCCAAGGCAGGAGGACTGCTTGAGCCCAGGAATTCAAGACCAACCAGGACAACATAGTAAAACCTCATCTCTACAAAAAAGAAAAAGAAAAAAATTAGCCAGGCATGGTGGCACACGCCTGTACCAGCTACTTGGGAGACTGAGGCGGGAGGAACAATTGAGCCCAAAAGGTTGAGGCTGCAGTGAGCTGTGATTGTGCTACTGCACTCTAGCATGGGTGGCAGAGCAAGACCTTCTCTCAATAAATAAACAAACAAACAAACAAACAAATAAATAAATAAATAAAAGGATAGGCAGTTATACTAAACAAATGTAAACTGACAGAGAGACAGACAGACAGAGAGAGGGTCATGACCAGTCGCACGCAAGATTAAATTTGGGGCTTTTATAAAAAGCATTAAATTAAAAATGGCACTCTAGAACACAAAACAGAGTAGAATATGAAGTGATCAAGAAAGCATGTTTTGTTTTGTTTTGTTTTGTTTGAGTAGGAGTCTCACTCTGTCACCCAGGCTGGAGTGCAGTGGCACACTCACAGCCACCACAGCCTCTGCCCGCTGAGTTTAGGCGATCCTTCTGCCTCAGCCTTCCAAGTAGCTAGAACTACAGGCACGTGCCACCACTCCCAGCTAATTTTTTAAAAATTTATTGTAGAGACAAAGTCCTGCCATGTTGCCCACACTGGTCTTGAACCCCCAGGCTCAGGCAATCCTCTCGCCTCTGCCTTCCAAAGTGCTGGGATTATAGGCTACACGCCCGGCTAAGAAAGCATGTTAAAGATATTCAGCACAAGAGGCTTGTTGGATGGGAAGTCTCTCAAAAATATATCAGTTTTGAATACCTATACATCAAATAACATAGCATCAACATTTTGGGGGGAGGCGGTTGGAATCTCACTCTGTTGTTCAGCCTGAAGTGTAGTGGCATGATCACAGCTCATGGCAATCTCGACCTTCTGAGCTCTGGCAATCTTTCCACCTCAGCCTCTTGAGTAGCTAGGACTACAGGTGCTTGCCACACCTGGCTAATTTTTTAAATTGGTTGTAGACACAAGGTCTCACTGTGTTGCCCAGGCTAGTCTTGAACTCCTGGGCTCAGTAATCTTCCTGGCTTGGCCTCCCAAAGTGCTGAGGTTACAGATGAGTCACCTTGCCCAACCCAGCATCAGAATTTTTAAGAGAAATATGATTACATATACGTTTGACATATACATCCTTCTGAAGTGCACATATAAAAACAAAAGTTGGTCATATGGTAAACCACAAATGAGCTGTAAAACTTTAATGATGTCCAAAAAATAAATAGTTCAGTCAACATTCTCAGAACACTACAATAAACTAAAAGCAAAATGATAAAATCAGAAAACAAAAAATCTCTTCCACTTGAAAATTGTTTAACTCTTAACAACTTCTAGGTCAAAAAGAAAAACCTTTGCTAAAATAAATAATAGTAGCCGGGCTCGGTGTCTCAGCCTGTAATCCCACGCTTTGGGAAGCTGAGGTAAATGGATTGCCTGAGCCCGTGGGTTCGAGACCTGCCTGGGCAACTTGGCGAGACCTCATCTCTACAATAAATAAAAAAATCAGCCGGGCATGGTAGTGCGTGCCTGTAATTCCGGCTACTCGGAAGGCTGAAGCGGAAGGATCACCGGGGCCCAGCAGGTCGAGGCTGCAGTGGCCGGGGCGGCCACTGCACTCCAGTCTGGGCGACAGAGTGAGACTCCAACTCAAAAAAATAAAATAAAATAAAATAAAATAAAATAAAATAAATAATAGTAAAAACACTGCATATCAAAACCTATAGGATACAGCAAAGGCAGTGCTAAGAGAAAAATTCATACCTTTAAAGTATATTACTTGAAGTAACTTAAATCACATTAATAAATAAGAAAGACAAAATAAGTGAAGCAAACAACTCAAAAAGAAAAATATCAAAAAACCTGAAGGATGGAAATAATAAAGATATAAACAAAAACTAATGGATATAACAACAGAAAATGGCAGAATAAATAAATTCAAAAGCTTGTTTTGGGGGAAAAAATAAGAAATAGAAAACCAGCAGTTAACCTAGTTTTAGGAGAATTGACAAGGGAGAAGGTACAATACACAAAAGAAGGTATAATAAGGGAAAGTAACTACAGATACTCTCGGATGAAATACATAGTTAATTCTCCATAAAAATATAATTACCAAAGGTGATTTCAGGAGAGATAGAATAACTAAATTGGCTATTTTCCATAAAAGAAATAGAGAAAATTGCCAAGAGCTACTCTCCCCTGAAATAAAATCCTGGGCCCAAATAGTTTTACAGAGGACAATAACAAACTTTTAAAAAATTGATAATTTCTATGTTTTTACTATTCCATAGCACATAAAGAAAAATACTTCCAAATTCACCTTATCAAGATAGCATAGCATTGATACCAAAACCCAGCAAACACTACAAAAAAGAAAAACTGCAAATTTCACTTATAGTCTCACTTATGAATACGTATTCAAAAATCTCAAATAAAATTCAGGTTGAATGTCCCTTATCCAAAATGCTTAGGACTAGAAGTGTTTTAACTTTTTTATATTTTTGAATTTTGAAATATTTGCATGTACATAATGACTTGCGGATGGGACCCAAGTCTAAACACAAAATTCATTTGCTCCATATACACTTTATACACATCACCTGAATGTAATTTTATGCAATATAATTTTAGGCACTTGTATTGGCAATATAATCCAGCATCATATTAACAGAATTATATACCCAAAATTCAAATATGGTTCAATGTCAGGAAATCTATTAATATAATTTACCATGTTAACGTATCTAATGAGAAAAAATTATCTTATAATTTTTTCAGCATTGTATTTAATGGAATGTTCTTTATAAATTCTGAATATTAGGGCTTCGTCAGATACATAGTTTGCAAATATTTTCTCCCATTCTGTGGGTTGTCACTTTACTTTGTTGTTGGTTTCTTTTGCTGTGCAGAAGCCTTCTAACTTGCCAAGGCCCTACTTGTCAATTTTAGTTTTTACTGTCTTTGCTTTTGTGGACTTGGTCATGAATTAATTGCCTAGGCCTGATGTCCAGGAGAGTGTTTCCTATGTTATTTTTCTAAGATTTTTATAGTTTGGGGTCTTACATTTAAGTTTCTAATCCATTTTGAGTTGATTTTTTGTATATGGTATTAGGCATATATTAGGTTTCTTGACTTGGCCTCCAATGAAACATCAATCTGAGTTCTCCTTAACTGCCTAGTGCAGCATTATCTATAGGACAACCCAAAAAAGATCATGTATGAAAGCCCAGAAATAGAATTCTTGAGGATTTTGTGAAGTCAGGGCATTTACGTGAGGTCCAACAAATATTAGCCATTCTGGAGTCCTCCAGGTCAATAATATATGTCTACTGATTCCTGAAGTTTGCCCAATATTATCAATTTTGTATTCCTTACTTCATCATCTTGACTTTCTGATCACCAGCTAGAGTGGGCCACAGCTTTAAAGCTTCTAAAACCCTCCTCACCTTTACCTCAATCTTGGTTTACACTGATCTAGCTCCAGCCTATGCCTTTGTGACAGATGCCTCCAACAAAGATTTGATTGTCATCCTATTTCAGGACAACTCTCGATCTCATGAGTACATCCTTGCAGCTACTTTTCTAGGAACTAAATCCTACAGAGATACTACCTCAAGGATATCCATGACCTTATGTCAATACCTGCATATTACCACTTCAGAGTTATGTAGATAGTTTAAAATGTCACCCCACACCATAAAACTTGAGTTGCTTTCTTTAAAATATTCAATCTAGCCATCTTCATCTATCTTGCAATAGAATCTCTAGAGTGGATAGATGGCTTATCTAGAAGTTAAAGTACTAGGAGGTACTAGTACTTTAGTACTAGTATTAGTGAGGTAGACCCACCCTCAGAAGTTCTCTAACCAGAGAATTTGAGAAAACATCTGACGAAATCAGAGTGAATTTCTATATATAGTGGTGCCAATAAGGGGCACTGGGTGTCACATAAGGCCAACATAGGCTGCTCTCTGAGATAAGTTGCTGTTTGTCCTGGACAGGAGATCCATACTCAATTACTGTGTTTACGTTGAAACAGTACTCTGGGTGGTCATTCTAGCTTATTCAACACTGACCCATGAGAATTTTTGGTAGCGCCACACCTGGCTCTATATTTACCACTATCCTCTCCTGCACTCAGATTTAAGGGACCATTTCGTTCACTTCTGAATTCCTCATATTCTGGTACATCATCTCTCTCATGCCTCCTCCTACAGCATGACCCCTTTCTAGTGGTAGTGAGTTTTTTAAATGATGGATTTCATTCCTTGAGCTGTCCCCTTTCTCTTCCATGTTATACCACTAGGTTCAATTATATATTCTCACTTCATAGACTTTGAAGCCGCCAGCTCCTGGACACAGCCCCAGTGTATGTCCACTTCCTGTCCAGGTTTTGGAGGGTGAATTTTGAGCTCTTTAACATTAAAGTTGGCCTGTGGACCATTCAGCTCTCAAAGACTGACCACTGGTTATAGCATATCAATTTGACATTATAAATTGCTCAAATACTTTATCCCACCAAAGTCCTCCTATAACAACTTGCTATTTTCTTTCACTCAGAACATCTCCTTTAGATGCAACTACATATTGTATTCCTTTTCCTTCCTCGATGTTGCTAACACAGTTACTACCAGTAGCCAAGGAACAAAAGGCCACCTACGGGGACCTCTGAAGTATCTCCATTGTGCCAAGGATCAGAACAAGAAAAACACACCCTTATCCAGGACTACAGAGAGAACACCCTTTAGACATCTTTTTACCACCAGTTTACACAAAAAGCTGAAATAAATGTAATGAGGTTCAATAAGTTCTTACCCATTCATCCTAGCTTCCACCTCTTTGTGCAGTGCCCATCTAATGGAATCAGAGGGCTCACTCTGCACTTTGAAACCCACCCGGATGATCTAAGATAGAGAAACTGAGTTTGTGATAACTCCCAACAATGTCATAGCCACTTCAATACTCGATTCACAAGGAAGAGAATAGGCTAGAGAAGTGATCAAAAGGACCCACATTTCTTTTTCTTTTTCTTTTTTTTTGAGTTAGTGTCTCACTCTGTTGCCCAGGCTGGAGTACAGTGGCACACTCATGGCCACCACAACCTCGACCTGCTGGGCTCAAGCGATCCTTGCACCTCACCCTTCTAAGTAGCTAGAACTACAGGTGCACACTACCACAACCGGCTAATTTTTTGGTTTATTGTAGAGATGAGGTCTTGCCAAGTTGCCCAGGCTTGTCTCGAATCCCTGGGCTTAGGCAATCCTCTCACCTCAGCCTCCCAAAGTACTGGGATTACAGGCTTGAGCCACCACGCCCAGCAGGACCCACATTTCAACTCAGGGATTTCTAGATCACGTTTGAGTCTTCCACCATGGAAACTTCAAATCCTCATCCAGGGAAGTAAGATGGGGAGGCAGAGGCAGGTTATGGGATTTGACTGGACATGTCATCTCCTTTATGCTTCATGCCCAGATTGTGGATTGTAGGCAGTTGCCTAAGTCCAGCTTGTGAGCACTAACCTCATTTTCCTATCACCCATTCTTTCCCTCTTTATCTAACAGCACCCATAGGCCCCTGACCTGGGTGGTTTCACAGCTTTTGGATTTGTAACTCAGTTCTGAACATTGTTACAGCACAGAATACTTCCTAGGTAATTCAAGAGGAAAAAGCTAAGAACAATACAGGACTTTCTGTAGCATTCATCAATCTATCATCCTTTGATATATGGAAATTGTGTTTGGATCAAACTTTAGGAGCCCTTCAAATCCTAGGCAATTAATGTTTCTGCAAAGTCTGCATTTTAAAATCACTTCTAGAATCAAAGTGATTAGAAGTGAGTTCCTGAGAGATCAGATTCCATTTTCAAAAAGTATAAAACATAATTGCATTTTATCCTACTTTCCATTTAGCTTGTATCTTAATGACACTATCTTTCAGATCAATTGGGTACATAGACTCCTGTGATAGCAAACAGGAAATATCCTCTTCTACCCCAGTCACTTGATTTTACTCTACTAACCAGGAGTGTCCTCAAACAGTGACTAATCCTGTTATCTGATTACTATCAGAAAGACCAGCTCAATATCAATATTGCCAAAATTATTGCATTTGGCAGAACTTTCTAAGATTCAAACAGACAATATTATCAAACCTTGTTAGACGATCATTTCCTCTTTCTAAATGTTATTGTCTTCTCCTGACAGATACATCCAGAAAGTCATTTGATTTTTTTAATTCTTAAAAATTACAGGAGATACATTAAGCTTTTTGCTTTCATTTTCAAAATAAAAATATATTTAGTTTTTTTTATAAAAATATGTTCTCATTTTAGAAAATTTTAATGCAGAAAAATAGCCTTTTGACTACTGTCAACATTGTCAGTTGGTAACACTTTTACTTGTTAGTTCTTCCCAAAGCACTACCAAAAGGAAAGCAGAAGATTTTTTTTAATGGCATTGAATCAGTAAGATTAGATTAAACTGTGAGTAATAGAAACCCCAAAATAAAAGTGGCTTAAATAAGATAGAAATTCACTTCTCTATCAAATAATTTTTAAGCAATCTAGGGCTGGTATGGCCACTCCACAATCAATAGGGAAACATATTCCTTCTGATTTGGTGCTCCACCATCTTACTACCATCAGCTACACAGCTACTGTCTTGTGGTCTGAACTAGCTGCTCTAGGTCAATCCCTTATTCCTGTATTCCAGCCAGGAGGAAAGAGAAAAGGAAGAGTAAAGGCACTTCCTCACCCTGTAAAGACACTTAGCAAAGGTTGCACCTTCCATTTTTGCTTACATCTCATTGGTGAGAACTTAACTACATGGAAACACCCATCTATATGAGAAACTAGGAAATATAATCACTATTCCAGATAGTGATAATACTCGACTAAACCTTGGGAGTTCTATTACCTAGAAAAAGAGGATATATATTTCAAGGGATAATTAGAAATCTCTGCCACCAGTATAAACACACACACACACACACACACACACGTAATAAGAGAAGAGAAAATCACAAGGAAGTTTTGGATAATGCAGATGGACAAATGATAATTGACTAAGCAGTCCCAAGAAAGCTTAATCTTAAACCAGTAGTGGGAAAGCCAAGGAGGAAACCAGTTTACATCAAAAGGCTCCAGAATTGACAAAACTAAGTACCTCTGGAAGTAAGAATAATGGTAGAGTTAAAAGTAGAAAGAATTGAACATATGTTTAAAAAGCAGTTTGACATCCTGTATTTCAAAAGCAAGGCAACCGCCCCATCCTTTCTCCAGCAGAAAACCAGAGGTTTTCTCTCTCTAGAACCCACAGGAACAGCAGACACAGTTAAAGATGGGAATACCTTACCTAAATAGGTAAATTAAATGAATATGTCATACTGAATACTGAGACCTCCTCCTCAAAACATAGACAGTTCCTTTCCCTAATTTGGTTGCCAGAATACCGGTAGCCAGACCTATTCTATCCAGGAGTATCATTCTCTGCAGGAAAAATACAAAGGTACTGAGCTTGGAGATTCTGCAACAAAACAGTTCAGGCAAATCAACTTGTAGTTAAACCTAGTAAACATGCCCTAACTTTGCATACATAGCTTCTTTTTCTTTTTTTTTTTTTTTTGAGTTGGAGTCTCACTCCATCGACCAGGCTGGAGTGCAGTGGCATGCTCATGGCCACCCCAGCATTGACCTGCTGGGCTCTGGCAATCTTTCTGCCTCAGCCTTCCAAGTAGCTGGAACTACAGGCATGCACTGCCATGCCTGGTTAATTTTTTGGTTTTGTTGTAGAGACAAGGTCTCACCATGTTGCCCAGGCTGGTCTTGAACCCCTGGGCTCAAGCAATCCTCTCACCTTGGCCTCCCAAAGTGCTGGGATTATAGACTTGAGCCACCATGCCTGGCCTGCATACCTAGCTTCTAATCATCTTTTTTAGTGTCCAATTTGAAAATGCAAACAGATAACCCAAGAATCAACACACAGTTTCAGAAAATCTCTAACATAAAATATAGATATCAAAACCAAAAGAAACGTGAAATTTAAAAAGAAATTAAAGAAAAATAGAAGCAACTTTGAAGAAACAGACTGCAAGGAGAAACTAGGGAAAAATAAAAGCGACTATCATTGTCCTTAGAGATAAAGGAGAGTGTATTTCATCTATGAAATAAAAACAGGTGCTTTTATTAAAAGTCAGTGAACAAAAAAGAGCTCTTGCAAATTAAAACTGTGATAGTTGAAAAAACTCGATAGAAGGGTTAGTATTAGTAGAGAATTTTGAACTAAACTCCAAAAGAGCAAAGTTATGGAAAATAGGAGAAAATACATTAGAAAATAGGCAAACTAGTCCAGGGTATCCAACATCCAAATAATAAGAGTTCTAGAAAGAGAGACTAGATAAAATCTAAGAGAAGAAGTTATCAGAGATAATTAAAGAAAATTTCCTAGAACTAATATGTTTCTAATCTAAAAGACCCCATGGGGTACGCAGAACAATGGATGAAAGTATGGTAACACCAAGGCACATTCATTTAACTTCAGAAACCTAAGAATAAAATAAAAATCTTATAAGATTCAAGAGAGAAATGAGTTGCCTACAAAGGGATAAGAATGATAATGACTTTGCTCTTCTCAAAAGCAACCCAGGAAGTTAGATGACAAGACCTTCAAAATTCCAAAGGAAAATCTAGTCTAATCCAGAATTCTCTAGCCAAATTCTAATCAAGTGTGCAGGCATAATAAGATATTTTCTGATATACAAAGTCTCAAACATTTTTTCCTCCTATGAATCCTTTCTCAGGAACCTCTGAAGAATATGTTCTACCAAAATCAGAGAGCAAACAAAGAAAACAATATAGGACCCAGAAAACAGGAGATGCAACACAAAGTCAATGACAGAAAACTCCATGATGGCCACCTGAGACCCAATCCCCACCACTGTATAATATGTCCATGTAACAAACACGCATGTGTCCCCCCCGAATCTAAAATTTAAAAGTAAATAAATAAAAGATAAGTATAATGGGTTTTAAAAAAAGAAAATTCCATGATGATGATGAATGTAGATTCCCGTTTGAAGCTATGCACTCAACAGAGAAGACACATTCTAGATGTGGGCAGGCCAGAAGGCCCCAGCCCAGGGAGAGATTTTTTTTTTTTTAGAAAAATAAACTGATAAAATATTCAAAGTGTCTAAATATATTGAGAGGAGATTTAGACAACTGATGAAGAGTCTAGGATTTAATTGGTGATAGAAAACCATGCAAATAAAAAAAGATAAATATTAACTCCAGGAAAACAAAAAAATTGCATAGGAAAGGAAAGGTAATTTAGTATACCACAGTACTCAAATGTCAATAGACTGTACACAATCATGATGAACTAAACTAAATACTGATCTACCAAAATTAACTAACCATTGAGAGAATGGAGGAGGGTTTGGGAGGAGTTATGTTCTGGAGTATGAGGGCAGAAGATCAAAAGAGAAACCTATTCTCATATACTCATATTCTCATCAGTAACACTTAAAACTGAAACAATAAAGATAGATAGACAGAAAATAGGTAGTATATAGATATTTCACAGATATATACTTAAATGGCAAATAAATCAACTAAAAATCTTGAGAATTGTTATCTATAGAAAACTGTCAATGTAGGGTGTAATGTGTTTTCTAAAAAACCTTGTGGCCCTTGGAGAGGCTCACGACTGTAACCCCAGCACTTTGGGAAGCCAAGACATGAGGATCACTTGAGCCCAACAGTTTGAGATCAGTCTAGGCAATATAGCAAGACCTCGTCTCTATAAAAAATTAGCCAGGCATGGTGGCGTGTGCCTATAGCCCCAGTTACTTGGGAAGCTGAAGAGGTTGGATTCTTTCAGCCCAGGAGGTGGCTCTAGTGAGCTGTGATCTTGCCACTCACTGCACTCCAATCTGACAGTGACACCCTGGCCCCAAAATTAAAGCCTTTAATATATTTCTCTCTATGCAAAAAATCCTTGAATCTTTAAATTACATCCAAATATAGCTTTATTTTAAAGTAAAAACTAGGCCGGGCTTGGTGGCTCAGCCTGTAATCCCGCGCTTTGGGAGGCCGAGGCGAGTGGATTGCCTGAGCCCGTGGGTTCAAGACCCCCCTGGGCAACTTGGTGAGACCTCATCTCTACAATAAATCAAAAATTAGCCAGGCGTGGTAGTGTGCGCCTGTAGTTTCAGCTACTTGGAAGGCTGAGGCAGAAGGATCTCCGGAGCCCAGCAGGTCGAGGCTGCGGTGACCAGGAGCGGCCACTGCACTCCAGTCTGGGCGACAGAGTGAGACTCCAACTCAAAAATAAAAAAATAAAAAATAAAGTAAAAACTAGAAAATACTTCCTGTTAAAACAGTCTCATACCTGTAATCCCATTAAGTTGAGGAGGAGGATTACTCTAGCCAGGAGTTCAAGTCCAGCCTGGACAACAGAGTGAGACCCAGTCTCTACACAAATTAAAAAACTAGCCAGACATAGTAGTCTGAGCTACTTGGGAGGCTGAGGTGGGAGGATCAGTGGAAACCAGGAGTTAAAGGCTGCCATGAGCTATGATTGTGCCACTGTACTCCAGCCTGGGGGACAGAGTGAGACCCTGACTCTTTAAAAAAAGAAGTCTGGAAAAAGAGAACAATAGAGGGACTACTGTGTGTTAAAGAGAAGTTGAAGGTTCGGTAGTAACAAACTAAGACTTTTTCTTGACAGAAGAATTGAAAGATAATTTAAAAGATAGGGGAAAGGTGTAAGAAAGTGGGAAAATTGCTTAAAATCTTACCACCCATTAACATTTTGGTGAATACTTTCCAATCATCTACCTATTTGCTTTTTCTTATAGTATTACAATAGTTGTTCAAGGTTCACTTATGAGTGAGAACATGTGATACTCAGTTCTTTGTTTCTGTGAGAGATCACTCAGTATTATAGACTCTAAGTCCATCCAAGTTGCTGCAAAGTTCATGATTTTGTTCTTCTTTATGGCTGCGTAATATTCCACTGTGTATAGGTACCACATTTTTTTATCCAGTCCTCTTTTGATGAACTGGTTCAGTTTTCATTTGTCTAAAAATGTCTTTGGTAACACTCCTTAAATGGTAGTTTAACTGAATTAATAATAGGTTGAGAGATATTTTCTCTTGACACTTTGAGGGTATTATTCTAATGCCTTCTGGATCATATTAGTGTTATTGAGAAGTCTTCTGTTAATCTAATGGTTGTTTCCTAGTAAATAATTTTTATCTCTGGCTGATTTTTTTTTTTTTTTTGGAATCTCACTGTCGCCCAGCCTGGAGTGCAGTGGCACACTCACTGCCACCCCAGCGTCGACCTGCTGGGCTCCCACAATCCTATTTTTTATTTTTACTCAAAACTCACATCAGTAACAAGTTTTATTGTCATCTCCTTTTACCAGTGAATAAATTCTTTCTAGCCCACCTTTTCACTGAGCGTATAGCATTTTGACAAGTCTTAACGTTGGACCAGGATAACAGTTATAACTCTTCTCCTTGTATGGGTCTTAGACCTTATCTCCTGTTCCCTTGAAACATAAGGCCCTAGATTCCCATGATTAGGAAGTAGAGTCAAGGCTTTTAAACATGTTTAACATTATGGTTTCTTGTTTCCTTTCCATCTCCCTTTGAGTACCCAGGAATTTCCCTTAATTCCTTTTTAATTCAACTATGCATTTAAAAAAATATTACACTATTAAATGCTAGAGAGGGTGTTGAGATATCTACTTATTTGTAGGTGCTTTTTACATATTAAGGGTTTTTTACTATTAAGGATATTAGTGTCATGCTACTCATGTTGCACATAGTTCTCCATTTTGTTTTTTGCTGTTCACTTTATTCATATTATCGTTTGCTTAACAGAAAATTTTAATTTTTATGTAGTCAAATATCTCTAATTTTTATGTAGTCAAGTAAAACCTTTATGGTTTCCTTTCTTCATTGCCATGTTTATAAACATCTTCTCTACCACAATATAATCAATATAATTTCCCATATTTTTCCTACTATTTTTGTGGTTTATTTTATTTATTTATTTATTTTGAGTTGGAGTCTCACTCTGTTGCCCAGGCTGGGGTGCAGTGGTATGCTCATGACCTGCTGGGCTCAGGCAACCCTTCCGATTCAGTCTTCCAAGTAGCTGGAACTACATGCGTGTGCTACCACGCCCAGCTTATTTTTTTGATTTGTTGTAGAAACGGGGTCTCACCAAGTTACCCAGGTGGTCTCGAACCCCTGGACTCAGGCAGTCCTCTTGCCTCAGTCTCCCAAAGTGCTGGGATTACAGGCTTGGGTCACCATGCCCAGCCTGGTTTATTTTTTAATGAACATTTTATTTTTGAATGATTTTAGATTCACAAAAAACTGCAAAGATAGTACAGAGAATTCCTGTATATGTATTTTCACTGTCTGACTCATATTTTTCATCTCCATGGAATGTATTATATATGCATCTGTTTATTGAAAAATAATTTGTTTAATGCCAGCTGTGTTCCAGGTACTATTCTAGACCCTGCAGACATGGCAATGAAGAAACAGATCAAGTGCCTCCCTTAATAGAGCATATGCTCTGTAGAATAGACAGATAATAGCTGGTCCACATACTCTGAAAATTTTCATTGTATTGTGGCTCTTATCCCATTGTATTCTGAGACTACTTATTTCACTTGTTTGTAAGATTATTAGGAAACAGGAGTTATGTGGGGTTTTTAGGTATGTAGTATATCATAATCACTTAATAAGAAAGATTTTTTAAAAACTGAATAAATATATTTGTCATTTACATAAAAACTATATTTTTCACTTCTTTTGTCAGTCATAGAACAAAGTCATTAAATAAATAGAAACTCCTCTGCTTAATCAGCAGTGTCCCAAGTACTTTTAAGGTTTCATAGTAATACGAAGAGACAGCTAACCACAGCTAGTACCTTTCTAAATGTTTGCATTCTTTGGTATTATAGTCAGAAGGAACTGAAAGTAGAGTGGCCAGTCCTTCTATGCCATGTCAACACTATTAAGTAGTTTTCAGACATGCAACATTTGCTCAGAAAGCACACCTTTGGCCCTTGGTTTTCTTACAAGCCAACAGAGGTGGCTGGGAAAGTAACATGTAGTTAAGTCAAGAGGTTGTCCATCCTTGGATGAGTGAACACATTTAGCTTCCTTATCAGACACTTCTTTTATGGTTTCTCTTCTTTTCTTTTACGGTTGGTCTAGAATCAGTTATAGAAGTGGATTTATGGGTATGTGAGTGCATGTGCAAACTGTTTTCATATTTGATGAGATGGATATATTAGACATCAGGGTCATTGACACAGTTGGTTCATTTCTAGAATACTAGAAGCAGGTGTTTACCAAAAAGCCATCTTCATCTTTCCCAGCAATGCAGGCAGGGACCTCATAACTAAGACAGCTCTTGACTTTTTGAAGACAGGAGGAAAGAGAGAAGACATTCAGCTGAAAGACATGGAACATGTGCTATCTTCAGTAATAAACACAGTGGTCTGTGGTACAGTGGAATGATAAACAGAAACCTCATCAAGTACTTTGTCTATTTTCTCCCCTCGGAGTACAGACATGTGAATGTGTGAGGGTCAGAGATGAAGACTTCTGTGGGGTTTTGCCCATTTGCACCTGTGGACTTTCAGGATAAGGAAGTTTCTAAGAGTTGGTTTTTGAAAAGACACTAATCCGTCAAGTGCACTTGTCGTTTTGCGAAATGACAGCAGTCCAACTGTTAATTGCAGTTGAACTATAAAATCCCCTTCACATTTACCATTGCTAATTTTGACAAAAGTGCCTGAAAACAGCTATGCGAAAGGATCTCAAAGATCTTTTCTGACCCAAACATTCATACCTCAGAAGCTACGTTGTAACTAAAGGGGTTCAAGGACCCTGCTGCAGTCTAAAGAGCATTAGGTTTTCCCCTGCTAGAAACATTCTTCTGCTCCATTTCTTTTTCAGTACACAGAGAGCATTTGCTGACTTGGAGTATTTTCAGCTAAAATTGGTGGCACTTACAGGTACAGGTGGTGCCTGATGTGAGGAATGATAGACAGAAACCTCATCAATTACTTTGTCTGTTTTCTCCCCTGCATGACCCTGCATGCTGAGCACTCTTGACCTGGGATGAACTGTCTGCATGCAGGGTGAGGGCTTCATCTTGAGGCCTCTGCAGCAGACCGAGACAGACAGATCTTTTCCATCTGTCCGTGGTTCTGGCTGCTAATTTACAGCCCTGGTCATGGGATTCCTTCATCTTCTCTCACTTGGCATCAGCCCAGACTTCTTTGTACCACATCTTTTCTTGAACTTCAGACACTACTAGATTCCTCCAACTATATCATCATAGAGTCGAATCAGAATGAGACTAGACTGACCATTAAATGAAGATAATGTCTAAAGCTTGGCCTTCAGTTTGCAGGTCACCTCAAAGTAAAACTAAGCCATTACAACTATACCTTCCTTTGAGTGAGTGAATGAGTTAAAACACTTCCTTTCCTGTTTCAATAACTCCACATAGCCAAAACCTTTACAGCTGCAAATTTTCCTTCCTCTGGTATAGGGAAGATGTTAGTGCAGTGCCTTAAACACAGTAGGCTTTTAGTAGATGTCAGTGAAATAAACAGATTTCCAGGAAGGGAAGGGACTGCTGAGGAGTTACTGATAATGAATTTAGACTGCCAATTAATCTGAAACCTGGGTCCCTAAAGATTTGTATCTTTGATTTATTTTTCTCTGCAGCAAGTGAAAGGGAACTTTGCTAGGTTGCAGACCTGCATCTCAGAGCTCCGCATGTTACAGAGGGAAGGTTGTTTCAGACCACAAGGTACTTCTCTGCAGCTGGCAGTAGAAGATGGGCTCCAGCAGTTCAAACAGTACAGCAGACATGTGACCACAGGTGCGGCTCTGACCTGCACTTCCCTGGAGGTAAGAGAGGCTGACTTTCAGGACTCCAAGCCATACTCCTATTTCAGTCCTTATATTGTTCTCTCTTTCCTATACATTGAATATGATTTTTTTTAAAAATATTTTTTATTATGATATTGTGGGGTATAGTTAAGGGTTAGGTATACAAATGTGCTTCGTTCAGGCACCCTTGTTGATAAGAGGTGTCCCCCCCATCCCCAGACAGATATTGACTACCGTTAATCCCATCTCCCTTCCCCCCCCCCATAGTTTCCCACCACTGTCAGTCATTTTCTTATAGTATTACGTTGGATGTTCAAGGTTCACTATATGAGTGAGAACATGTGATACTCAGATCTTTGTTTCTGTGAGAGGTCACTCAGTA
>CAUYQG010021760.1:0-13108 GCA_963574415.1 Tarsius wallacei
ACGAGAGGCGATTATCCCGGGAAACTAACTTTGCATCGATTTAAAGAAATAATTCGAGCCAGGCTCGGTGGCTCAGTCTGTAATCCCACGCTTTGGGAGGCTGAGGTGAGTGGATTGCCTGAGCCCGCAGGTTCGAGACCCGCCTGGGCAACTTGGCGAGACCTCATCTCTACAATAAATCAAAAATTAGCTGGGCATGGTAGCACACGCCTATAGTTCCAGCTACTTGGAAGGCTGAGGCGGAAGGATCACTGGAGCCCAGCAGGTCAAGGCTGCAGTGACTGGAAGCACTGCACTCCAGTCTGGGTGACAGAGTGAGACTCCAACTCAAAATAAATAAATAAATAAATAAATAAAATAAAATAAATAATTCGTATCAATTAAACCCATCTCGGAATGGAATGGGAAGCAAGAGAGCAAAAGCACTGAGTAGGAACAAGAAGGGGCCTGAGGCTGCTCCAGCTCTTCTCTTTACCGACCAGGCAACGGCAGCCCAGAGACAGTCTCAGCTTTCCTAATCCTACTTCAGCATTCTCTCTCTGAATCCACAATTCCACAGCTGGCATCTCTCACTCGTAAAATAAAAGGGATTTTGGGAATCACAGAGGAGATCTCAGTGACTTGATGTCATCCAGCTCTAACTCTTTGTGATCCTAAATACCACCTTGTGGCACTTGTGCTCACTAACCATGGTAAACTACTTAAGAAATCCCTCTGACTATTAAGGCACTTGTCACTTGAAAGACAACCTCCACTAGTTAGCAGTGATAAAATACCTAATACTTAAGAAATTTATAGCTTAAAAAGTTTTTTTTAAATCATTGCTTCAAATTTCACCACCCCATAAAATAAGCCTAACAGATATTTCTACCTCCAAATAGCAGATGAGGCTGAGAGACTAAATGAATACAAATATTACAAAAAAGCAAAAACATCTGGAAAAGAATAAAGTAGCTTCAGGGTTTCTCCTTTTCTCCTCCTCTCTAATACAACTAAAAGTTACGATGCCCCATCAGTTATCATTGGCTCATTACAATTCCAACAACTTCCATTTAAGTTCTTATACAAACTGTTTTTTAGGGCCTTAGTCTCATCAAAATCCAAGTAAAAACTATTATCCTCGGCCGGGCACAATGGCTCAAGCCTGTAATCCCTGCACTTTGGGAGGCAGGGGCGAGAGGACTGCCTGAGCTCAGGGATTTGAGACCAGCCAGAGCAACATGACAAGACCTCATCTCTACAATAAATAAAAAAAAATTAGCAAGGCATGGTAGCACAGGCCTGTGGTTCCAGCTACCTGGAAGGCTGAGGCAGGAGGATCACCTGAGCCCAGCAGGTCAAGACTGCAGTGGCTCTGAGCAGTGTGTCACTGCACTTCAGCCTGGGTGACAGTGTGAAACTCTAACTCAAAAAAAAAAAAAAAAAAAAAAAAAGAACTGTTATCCTCACTGAGTAAACTGGAACAAAGGGCTATAAGCAAATTGTCCAAAGTTATGACAATTTCTGAGTAACAAGAACAATGGTTTGAATCTAGGCAATCTGGTCCAGAGTTAGAACTCAATCACAACAGTGACTTTCAGATGAAGACATTTCCTCTGCACCTTAAAAGTCAACAAGATATAGCATACAGAGGTCTTGAATTTGAATACTGGTTCTGTCACTGAATACTTGCTTTGTGACATAGAGTGCCTTTACCTTACTTTCTTGACCCTACGAAAATAGTGCCTACAGAGTTGCTGTAAGGATTATATGAGATCTAAAATCACCCTGAATTATCAGGTGATCAATAAGTATCAGTAAACTGGAGAGACACTAAAAAGTTAAGAGACATATCTGTGTATTAATGAAACAGCAAGCTAATAATCAATTCATGTTTCAATTTTCACTCAACCCTACATATAGTCTATTTCATAAAGTTTACTTACACAATGATGTTATTAATAGGGATATGGATCAATTTCACAAAGAAGCCAATGAATCCCATTATAGCAAATCCTATTGCCGTTGCCATGGCAATCTTCTGGAATTCTGCATTTAAAAACAAAAAATTCATGGGTTTTTTTTGTGTGTGCTGTCACTGAAAGTTTGAGGGAAAAACTATCAGTAGTATCAATACACTTACTGGTATATACTTCTCCAGATTAGCAGAAAGGTAATTTTTTTTAAAAGAAAAAAGTGAGACTATTAATAGTAAACAACTTATTTGACAGGTCTTTAAATTTCCAAATTTTGTTGCTATTTAAGAAAACATACAAACAACAGTCTGTGCTAGTGAATTCATCAACAATTGCTGAAAACAGTCAATCCTTGTAGTAAGTGATCAGAATTTAAAAAAAAAAAAACATGAGTGGAAGAAATCATCTTTTTCTTAAAATTTAATGTAACAATTTTTATGGTAAGATATTATAAGAACAGAAACAATCTTTTCGGTACATTATAAACAACTGATCCAGAGTCTCTGATACTATGATGAAGCCAAAAATATGGCCTGAAAAATCAAGTTGGGTGGAATACAATTTTATAAAGTCTCCAGACCCTCGTAATGTTTCACTTTGGTTATTTCCTCAGGGAGGCTTTCACTGATTTCCTGACTTAATCCTACTGCGTACTGTCAAACTTCCTTCTAGTCATCTTCCATAATACTTACCACAGCAGTAATCGCAACTATTTGTTTACACTGGTCTTCCCTGACAAATTCTAAGCTCCATGAGAGCAAGGATTATTACCTATTATACTTATTCATATTTATTTGCATATTACATATATTATGCTTTCTATTATAGTCTCAGCTCCTAACTCAATGAATGAATAAAAAAAGACAAATTCTAGTACATCTCTGAACACACGAATCAAGTAAATGATAATCTTTCTAGGATGACAACTATATGGTTACTTTCATGTTAATTTTGTTCATTGGTGTGGTGGCAGAGCAAGGAGGACTTAAAGATTTTCCCAAGTGGAAAAATGTAAAATACTAAAAAATCTAAAATCATAAAATATGACTAACTCAAATGTCACATAGGAAATAAGGCTGCAATAAATAATCTTACACCATTTGGAAAAAAAATAAGACAGAAAAATGTAGACAGAGAGTACACAAAATTTAGGAAGATGAGACGTTAAAAAAAAGCAAAATAATAAAAAATGTTGATGGAAGTTACACAATGGTTATCAGGAAGATGTTAATCAAAGGCTCAGGAAATGCAAACATTTAATTTTTTTCTATCATGTTAAAGTTATTACCCTAACCAGGCTCGGTGGCTCAGCCTGTAATCCCGCGCCTTGGGAGGCTGAGGTGAGTGGATTGCCTGAGCCCGCGGGTTCGAGACCCGCCTGGGCAGGCGAAACCTCATCTCTACAATAAATCAAAAAAATTAGCCAGGCGTGGTAGCCCGCGCCTGTAATTCCGGCTACTCGGAAGGCTGAGGCGGATGGATCGCCGGAGCCCAGCAGGTCGAGGCTGCGGTGGCTGGAAGCGGCCACTGCACTCCAGTCTGGGCGACGAAGTGAGACGCCAACTCAAAAAAAAAAAAAAAAATTTATCGTAGGCTAAAATGGCGAACTGACTTTGAAGGATAAATTTTACATGCAACTCCTGAGTGCAAATGAATAGGCAAATCACGAGGTAAAATTAAATAAATCTTGAAAGCACTTAGATGAAATTGAAAACTTAGTAAAATATAAATTTAAAAGCTGTGTGAGTAGTTAAAAAATACATATGATCTCAACATTTTGTAGTATATAAATTGCTTTCACATGCACAGATTATTATTATGTTATTTAATCTGTATAATATTATGAAGTACATATTTTTTTTTCTTTTTACAGAAAATGAAACTGAGGCTTTTAAGTGACATGTCTAAGACCACACATTTTATAAGTGGCAGCAAAAGTATTTAACTTGAGATTACTTGCTCCCAATCTAGTATTCTTTCCCCATAACCACTATGTTGTTTACATTATAAAATTAGAACAAAAGAGTAAAAAGGTATATATGTACTAACTCCTAAAACTCTGACTCAATATCACTTCTAGCAAATACAAATAGAAATAGCAAAGCCCGGGCTTTGACTCCAGATGATATATCTATAATTTAGATTGTTTACAAACCTATATTCAGCCAAAATGCTTATTACAGAAAATCATAGCTTTATTCAGTGACATTCTCATTTATCCACTAGACTTAGAACAATCTGAATCTGCTCAAATCTAAAGAATTAGATTAAAATCTTGTGAAAAGTAAACCATGATAAAAGTAGTAAATATTCAGAGAGAAATAAAAGGTTAACCTCTTCCCACCCTGCTTGTCTCTTCACTGTTTCTTTAGCAAGCCAGGCGTGCTCCTTTCTTAGTACCTCTTACTTATTATATCCCTTTACCACAAATATCCTTATGTCTCTGTTCATTTTTCCTCTTCTACAAGAAGTCCTTTTTGCTCACCTTATATAATATGTCCCCAGCTCATCCTGTCACTCTCTATACCCCATCCTTGTTTTTTTTTTATGACGCCCAGCTCTGTCTGACTTCTTTATTATCTGTCACCCAACTAGAATGCAAGCTGTATGAGAGCAGGGGCTTAGTTTTGATCGTTATTTTATGCCCAATGCCTAAAATAGGACCTGGCCTGTGATAAGTACTCAATACATATCTGGTAATGAAAAAATATAAGAATGGTTACTCTGCACACTGCATATTATTGATAGAGTTACTTTCCAGAAGAGAGAGAAGCCACATCTTTCTCATATCAAAACTGAGAAATGTCAAAGAAGGTAATAATAAAGAAGTAATAAAAGAGAATAACAGGAGGAAAAGGCTTTTAATATAAATAGAGACAGCAAGGAATAGCATTAACATTTGTTTTTAAAAACATCGATGGGCCAGTGAAGGTGTAGTACTGATTGAGACAAGAAGTGACAGTAGAGGGAATAGTGAAGAGGTGTTATTTTTCCATCACTTTATAGTCCGGGATTATCAGTGTAAACTTTACAGTCTATCTACTCCAAAACACTTTGATTACATTTTTAAATAGCCCTCACTGTGTATTCCTGGCTCTGAGCGTAGATCATTCCATCTGGTTTATCCTAGATGTTAGTTGCTGAAAAAGTACTAATTATAAGTTTTAAGCCCAGCTTAAAATTAGCCAAAGAAGATACAGTTCCTTTTCCCTTTTAGTTCCTTCTTATAACATGCAACTGGATAAATGTACCAACACATCTTTAGTTTCTGAAGACTTTGGCATATTGAAAATCCTCTTATTAAAATGGCTATGTCAGTTTCAGGTTAAGGTTACAGATTTTTACTCCCTTTTGAAACTTCGCTAAAACTATAATAAAGGTATTTTTTACCTTTCTTTTCCTACATGAATATCAATAAAAAATTTTTTTTTTTTGAGTTGGAGTCTCACTGTCACCCAGACTGGAGTGCAGTAGCTGCTCCCGGCCACTGCAGCCTCGACCTGCTGGGCTCCTGTGATCCTTCCGCCTCAGCCTTCCAAGTAGCTGGAACTACAGGCGCGCACTACCATGCCCGGCTAATGTTTGATTTATTGTAGAGATGAGGTCTCGCCAAGTTGCCTGTGCGGGTCTCGAACCCGCGGGCTCAGGCAATCCACTCACCTCAGCCTCCCAAAGGCACAGGATTACAGGCTGAGCCACCGAGCCCAGCTAGATTTTTTTTTTTTTAAACATGAACATACAAGGATGGGCATAACAGAGGAAGGAGACAATAGCAACAATGTTTTGAAAGCTGGAAAGCAGATTGATAAGTAATAATGGACTTAGTAGACCCAAGAAAGCTAAATCATTAGTTGGTAGTAGGGAAATGAAAGCCAACCTGATTTATACCACAGAATTCTCAAGTCTCAGGAATTGGCAGTATCAGCTGTTTCATGGGGCAAGGGGCTAAAATGAAAAGGCCTGTTTGAAAAGCTATTATTTCTCCAAATTCTGTTCTCCTGCTCACTGGGTAACTACAGCATCCCTATCCCGGCAGTTGAGTGGAAGTTGGTTCCCTGGAGAAGGGAAAACAAATATCTCTGGACTAGGGGAGCCTAAGCTGTATCTAGGACATGGATACCTTATCTTAAACAAGGGGATTGAGTAACTATGTACTTACTGAATGATGAATGGAGACTTTGTTAGCCCTGTCTTTTCATTTGGTTCCCAGAGTGCTAGCAGCCAAACTTTACTTTTCCTGCAGTAAATTAGAAGAGTCTCCTCTGAGGAATCATCTCAGGAAAGACCCAAAGAAAGTGACATTGGGGATTCTACCTAGATCATTATATAGTTAAAAAACAACAAACTCATCTGTATGCTCAAAGTTTCCAGACAGCTTGTTAGTCCCTCATTTAGTCTGAGTAAGACAAATTATCTCTGGATCACCTGATATCAGAAGGGAAGCCTCTGATGCAAATGAGAGAGACTAAAACACATAGGGAAAAATAGGCACTTAAGAGAAACAAACAATGCAAAGTTACCTCTCCTCTACCTTCATCCCACCCCCTGAAAAACCTATTGATTTTCTCAGAGAAAGATTGGCTTTCTGTACACCGAAAAAGTACAGAGACTTTCTAAGGAACGTTCCTATAACAACAAAAAAAGATATTAAATGTTGATTTTTACAGTACACAGGAAATTATATTATTTGCAGTTAAAACTTACTAAAACTATTAAGCAAAATGCTATATGATTTAATATTAGTTTGTCTACATCATGCCCCCTAGTTCAGAAAGGACATTTGGATAAATTTTATACAAACTAAGTTACATAAAATGTACATAATTAATTAGAACACATAACCAGATTTTATGAGTGAGTCTTGGTGAAGTGGTTAGTCCTGATTTCTTCTCTAGTATGACTAAAGCACGCTAGTTCATTACATTTGATTGAACTGTTTTTTGTTGTTGTTAGAAAGCAGTCAAAACCTATTCTGAGGTACAGAACAAACAGGATGGTCCATTCTGCGGGTCATGACTGGTTCTTCAAGTCTCTTAAGTGTTGCCAATGATTTTATAAATGATTTTAACTTACCTTTTGGCTTCTGGTTACCCATTGCAGCCTCATGTTTAGTTTTCCTTTTGTGTTTTGATATCCCCCTGTCTGTTCCCATGGATCAAATGATATAGGTAGCATTCTTTACATACCTTACTTTTCCTCCTTACTTCCAGTGCTGGCTCATCTTGAATACTAACCATAGTTTCATCCTGAGGGCTTTGTTTTGGAATTATTTCCAGCAGTCCTTCCTATTTAGAGGCCTACTTAGGTAATTAACAGCTTCTTAGCTCCCATCCAGCTCTCTTTCCTTTAGTCCCCTGGCTCTATACTCATAGCCCCCTAAATGCACAGATGATAGATACTGCTTTAATCTAGCCATCCCAGCTACCAGCTTACTGTGCCTCCTTTTAACTCTTTATGTCTGGTTTCTCCTCCCCTTGAGATAGGGATCCACAGGACTAATTTCCCAAAACGAAGGTCACAAGGCCCAGACCTTACTGACAAGACGGGTAGCAGTGAAAAGACTGGCCAAAGCCAGCTGAGACCAAATAAGACCAAGATGGCATCGAAAGTGACCTATGCTTGCCACTTATGTTCATTATATACTAATTATAATGTATTGGCATGCTAGAAGACAACTCCCACCAGTACCCTGACAGTTTACAATTACATGGCAACTCCTAGAAGTTATCCCATATGGTTTTAAAAGGGGCAGAGCCATCCATTCCAGGAACTCTCTGCCTCTTTTCAGGAAAAGCCATAAATAATCCACCCCTCACTTAGCATATAATGAAGAGATAGCTATAAAAATAAAACCCCAGCAATGTTTGACTGCTGTTCTTCCTATAGACCAGCCCAGGCTGCTCTGCTATGAGGCAGCCTCTTCTCTGTCATCTCAGTAAACTTTTATTTTCCAACTGAAACTTCAGCAATGCACGTAGGCTGCTCTGCCTGTTCATCTGCTTCTTTAATTAACTTATTTTTAGTCTCCTACCTATGGCTCAGGTTTGAATTCCTTCCTGTGCAAAGCCAAGAACTCACTTGGGCCTTTCGAGTAGAACCCCAATTCTAGGGTTTGCCTGACCACCATCATCTCACAAAGGACAAAACAAGCTATATATAGTTCATAGCTAGACAGTAAGTTTTTAGACTAAATAGCCATTTAATAATGTTGAACTTTTGCAGTTCTCATTTCAGAATAGTTTGCTCCCTGGATGTTATCCATTTGCTGTTGAAAGTTGTCTTTTTTGACTACCCACCAAAATTTATTCTAAAGTTCCAGGGTATAAACAGAATAAGAGCATACTGACTCCTTGTATAATGTGCTGGGGTTACAGTAGAGTCACTTAAGAGATAAAACCTTTAATACTTAGAAAAGTTGAATCATTAGGACTTTCAAATGTGTCATTTTATTGGATTACAGAATAGAAGCAGATAGGGGATGGGTAACATACTTCCTGTGTGGTTCAGTCTTCTATTTGTACCTCAGTAAAAGATCATTTCTGATTCCTAGGTTTGCCTGAACAGAACAGAGCTGTTCTAATGATAGATAATTATAAACTCACTCTGAAGTATCAGGATTCATGTTTTATCATTTTCTCACCTGCCAGTCATTGATTCAGCCCACAGACCAAAGTATTTTAAGAATCGTGCTACTAAAGAAATTTCAAGAATGATCAGTTCATCGTGCTTTTTCTTTTCTTTTTTTTTTGCAGGACCTTTAATTTCAGTATAATATCTATGATATAGTTTTTAACTTAGCTTTATCCGACAGTTTACTAAGTATCAAATCAGGGAAGCACACAGAAAAAGTTATAGCCAGTTGGTATACTTACAGAAGCAATATACTGAAAATAAGATGATTAAAAAAATTCAGGTATAAATCCTTTTAATTTACTTTTATTTTTTTTTAACAATGAAGAGCATGCCCCTCTTACTCATAAATAAACACAGTTGAAAGGACAACAGGACAGGCACGGTGGCTCATACCTATAATCCCAGCCTTTTGGAAGGCCCAGGTGGGAGGGTTGCTTGAGCCCACAAGTTCAAGACCAGCCTGGACAACATAGCAAGACCTCAACGCTACAAAAAAATTTAAAAATTAGCCAGGTATAGTGACGTGCACTTGTAATGCCAACTACTCAGAAAACTGAGGGGGAAGGATTGCCTGAGCCAGGGGTTTGAGGTGCAGTGAGCCACGATCATGCCACCGTACTGCATCCTGGGCAAGAGAGCAAGACCCCAGTTTTAAAAATAAAGGAAGGGGAAAGGAGGGAGGGAGAGAGGAAATTTAATTAAAGCTAAAAAGATGGTGAACATGTATTAACGCATTGACCAAATAATATTTAATTATCGTGAACATGTTATCTGGTTGGTAAAAATGGTAATAGAAAGGAGGGTAATAATCAGAAAAATGCAAGGTTAAAAAAAAAGGTACCACTTTCCACCCACTGGAATTGGCAAAATGCCTGAATTCTGTTAAGAATGAGTGTTAGGTAGGACACAGTTGCTCATGCCCATAATCCCAGCACTTTGGGAGGCCAAGGTCAGAGGATTGCTTGAGCCCAAGGATTGGAGACCAGCCTGGGCAGCTTGGGGAGACCTCATCTCTACAATAAATCAAAAAATTATCTGGGCATGGTGGCACATGCCTGTAGTTGCAGCTACTTGGAGGGCTGAGGAGAAAGGATCACCTGAGCCCAGCAGGTTTAGGCTTCTGTGACTGTGAGCTTGACACTGCCCTCCAGCCTGGGTGACAGAGTAAGACTCTCAAAAAAAAAAAAAAGGAAGAGTGTGTTCCTAAGGATTAGATAAATTACTTCCTGCAACATTTCTGATGCAACCAACCTCCCATTTTTAAAGTATCTGTTAAAACAGAGAAATGCTTATTCTAACTGCAAGAAACACTAGCTTCTGTTCTAAGAGTGTGTGCAGAAAGAGATGTATTATAGGAAACCATATAATAGTGAAAAATTGGAAACATACATGTCTATTAGTAGAGAATGGGATAAATAATATATTGGCAAAGTGAAATATAGTATACAACAGTTAAAAAATAAATTATAAGCCGGGCTTGGTGGCTCAGCCTGTAATCCCATGCTTTGGGAGGCTGAGGTGAGTGGATTGCCTGAGCCCGCGGGTTCGAGACCCGCCTGGGCAAATTGGCGAGACCTCATCTCTATAATAAATCAAAAATTAGCCGGGTGTAGTAGCGCACGCCTGTAGTTCCAGCTACTTGGAAGGCTGAGGCGGAAGGATCGCTGGAGCCCAGCAGGTGGAGGCTGCGGTGGCCTGGAGCGTGCCACCATACTCCAGTCTGGGCGACAGAGTGAGACTCCAACTCAATAAATAAATAAAGGGTGAGACTCCAACTCAATAAATAAATAAATGAATGAATGAATGAATGAATGAATAAATAAATAAATAAATATATGTAGCAACATATATCTTTAAAAGGGTAATATCAATTGAGGAAAGCAAGCTGTAAAATGAGACCCACTTAAAATTTTTAAATGGTACATGTTTATGTATGTAAAAGTATTAAAATAAGGGTTAGAAGGCACAGACCAATTTCATTAGTGGTTGTTTTCAGGAGTCGCAAAAAGGGATCAGGATGGGGGAGCTATCGAGAAGGGTATTAGGTTTACCTGTAACATTCTAATTGTTTCTCTTGATATAAAAAAAAATCTACAGTTAACATTTTACTTTCATAACTTTTTTATATCTATAAACTGAAAAACAGGAAATATTTTAGTACATTTTCTGTTTTAGTCCATTTTCCATAGAATACCAGAGACTGGTTATTTTATAAAGAAAATAAGCTTATTTCTTACAGTTTTAGAGCTGAAAAGTCCAAGGGCATGACGCCAGCATCTGCTTGGCTTCTGGTGAGGGCTTCCCAACTACATGGTTTACCATAGTGGAAAAGCAGAAGTGTAGTGGGCACATGCAAAAGGAGCAAAACACAAGAGGAACCTCCCATTATAACAGCCCCCTCTCGCAGTAACTGTAGAACTCACTCACTCCTGCCTTCATAAGGGCATCCCTCATGAGCCAAACACCCCCTTAAAGTTCCACTGCCTCTCAACCCTATTACATTGGACATCAAGCTTCAACACGAGTTTTGGTGGGATTGATGAGAAGATCCCAAACTCTGTCAAATACTTTAAGATGGTTTATTCTCTAGCCAGACTTGAGGACTTAAACCCAGGTACACCCATCCTCAAGAGGTCCTGAGAACGTGTGTCCACTGTGGCTGAATGGTGGCTTGGTTATATGTACTCTTTAGGAAGACAGAAGTTATAAGAAACCATAAATCAATACATGTGACACTTTCAGTGGCTTGGCCCAGGAAGGAGGACATTTCCAAACTGGGGTTTGCAGGTCATAGGCAGATTCAAAGATTTCTTGACTGATAATTTTGCAGTTCTTATCTAAAGATTTAGAAAATCAGCAGAGGAGATGCTTTGTTAATAAGATTATGCCTGTAATCCCAGCACTTTGGGAGGCAGAGGAGAGAGGATTGCCTGAGTCCAGGGGTTCAAGACCAGCCTGGGCAACTTGGTGAGACCTCATCTCTACAGTAAATCAAAAAATCAGCCAAGTGTGGTGGTGCACGCTTGTAGTTCTAGCTACTTGGAAGACTGGGGCAGAAGGATCGCCTGAGCCCAGCAGTCTAGGCTGTGGTGGCCCTGAGTGTGCTACTGTTCTCCAGCCTGGGCAACAGAGTGATACTCTACCTCAAAAAAAAAAAAGATAAGGGGGTGAAAAAAATCCAGGTCTGTTTATATGTAAATTAAGTTAAGATGTTTTGCTGAGACAAAAGGTGGAAAGACTCTAGGTTTATTGATATGTAGATAAAGTCCTATATGTGACAGATTTCAGAAAAGAGAGACAGTTGTCTTACAAAGGCTCCCCTGGGAGTCCAGTAATCTACAAGAGATGACTTTTCAATTCCATAAAATACTTTTATTTCCTTTTTTGTTTGTTATATGATGTTATGCCAGAGTCAGGTTGGAAAACAATAAGGTAATAAAACCCTGTTCGGTGAGTCCATATCAGGCAGTGACCTGAAACCACTTAGTTAGGAATTTGGATAAGAAAAGAAGTTCAGATTTAGTCCTCAGTGGAGGCAAACCATATCCAAACCATAGCAAGAGACAACTGTATAAAAATTTTAACAGAATTGAGTATGGTGAGAATATGAATGATTTCTATATTATACTTTATTGCTGTAGTTTTTCTTAATTTCAAAATAAAACATGTTGTCACAGTCTGAGTAATGCTTGGCTGCTCTCCCTTGATACCAGTAAATCAAAGGGGCAGGAAACTGGTAGAAATAAGTTTATTTCTGAGTTTGAATCCAGGGAGCAGAACCAGACTCGAAGTCTTTCTAAAATGGTTCTGCTTACCCTTTAAGTTTTACAGTCCAATTTTATAAGTTTAGGATTGTTGGTACCTTTACATTGCTATGTGACTAGCAGAGCATTGTATAGAACCTAAGTTACAGCCACATTTTGTCAATAATAACATTTTGTGGTTCACATTTCCTGGCATCAGTTACCAGAGATATTTCACAGCTTTTTATCAGTAACACTCAGTAGAAGCATTAATCAAACTTGTGAAGAAGGCCTAAGACATTACACATTGTTACATGTTGTTATATGCAAAAGTTATAGAAATCACAAGACTTATGATTGCCTTGATGCTATATTATTCAAACTTATGATTACTAAGTAAAGGCAGTAAATGGGCAGTTATTTTTCTCAGTTAATCGGGTACAGTCTGAAAGGAAGTTAAGCATTCTTGGAAGTCATTTACTGGGAGTGTCTAGGGGATAAGGGAATCACACCTATTGTTAGATCCCTAGAATGTGGGTATGTGTGAGCTGCTTGATCCCTCACCATGCCCTTCTCTAGGGACTCTGGTAACATGGACAGACAATAGCGAGTCTCCGCATCAGCCTGACCAGGGCCCCGGGATGATGGGGGCCCAGTGCTTACCCAAGAATCTGAAACCTTCCCTGCAGTTGTATCTGAACCCAGACAAATCTCTAGTTTTCCAAAGTCTTTCCAGATCCCCACAGACTGACCGTGGCATCAACAAAGTGACAATGT
>CAUYQG010021766.1:0-30692 GCA_963574415.1 Tarsius wallacei
ATTTCTTCTTGAAATTTATTAAGCATCTTGAATCTGTTGCTTTATAGTTTTCATCACATTTTTAGTCACTATTTCTTCAAATATTTTTTCTGTCCTGCCTCTCCTTCTTTTGTGAAACTCTAATTCTAGGTTGTCTTAGTCAATTTTATACTGCTATCACAGAACACCACAGACTGGGTAATTTAAAACAAGCAATTTTTTTTTTTTTGGCTCACAGTTCTGGAGGCTGGGAAGTCCAAACTTGAGGAGTTCTATCTGGTGAGGGTCTTCTTGCTACATCATACCATGGTGGAAGGCATCACATGACACGAGAGTACATGCACAGTAGAGAGAGATTGGGGCCAAATGCATCTTTTTATCAAGAATTCACTCTCATGATAACTAGCTCACTCTTGAGATAATGGCATTCATTCATTCATGAGAGCAGAGCCCCCTTGACCTAATCAACTCTTAGGGGTCCCATCTCTCAATACTGTTGCATTTATGTTTTTTAATGGTAGGATTAATTTTTCAACACATGAACTTTGGGGGATGCATTCAAACCATAGCACATATATATTGCACTATTTGATATTACCCCAAAGCTCACTGAAAATATATTTATTTTTTCATTTTTTCTCTCTGTGCTTCATTATGGATTATTTCTATTGTTTTGTTTTTTTTGTTCTCTGCTCACTTCTTCTGAAGTTTCTTCTATGCTCTTAACCCTACCCAGTATGTTTTTCATTTTAGATTGGGTGTGTGTTTAATTCCTGTAAGTCCTATTTGGGTCTTTTAATATATCATCCATTTTCTCTGCATTCATAAGACTTATAACAGCTGCCTAAAAGTCCTTGTCTACTTGTTTGATCATTTCTGCTATTTCTGAGCCTATTTCCATTGACTGTATTTCCTCTATTCTTCTCCCTCTTTTTATGTCTGATAATTTAAAAATCATATCTGACATTGTAAATTTTATGTTTTTAAATGCTGGACTTCTTTGTATTCCTTTAAAGGGTTGGGTTTTATTTTAGTATGTAGTTAAGTAACTTGAAGGTTTTTTTGAGATTTTCGAGGCTTAATTTTAAGTTTGTTAGGTGTGCTCAGAGAAACCTTTATCCTGGGACTAATTTACTTCCAATACTAATGCATGACCCTGCTGAGGACTGTATCCAATGCCTTATATTAGAAGATGTCTACATTTTTGTTAGTGGAAACATAAGCTATTTTCCATTCTGTGAGACCTCTTAGAGGTTGAAAGAGAACCCTCTGCAGAACTCCAGAGTTCTCTATGTATAAAGTTCTATCATGGATGGTATTGTGTACCCCCAAATTCATATGTTGAAGACCTAATCCCTAATGTAGTGATATTTGGAGATGGGGCATTTGGGAGGCAATTAGGCTGGATGAGGTCATGGGAGTGGTCTGTCTCAAGTGTGATCTCTCTCTCCCTCTCTTTCTCTGTTTTCCCTTTCTCCCCCCTCTTCTCAGCTATGTGAGAGGCAGTGAGGGCACAGCAAGAAGACAATCCTCTGCAGTCCTCTGCAGTCCTCTGCAAGTCAGGAAGACAGCTCTAACCAGAACTTAGTATTCTTATCTCAGACCTTCAACTTTGAGAATTCTTTTGTAAGTAGCATACAGCTGGATTAAAAAAAAATTACTACTTTGAAATACCTATCTTTTTTTTTTTTTTTGCCAATGTGGAAGAAGTGAAACAAAAAAACAGCAGAATCACTAAAAGGCATCAAAATTGATGAGTTCAAAAGCTGTTTTGAGCAGTGGAAAAAGCATCTTGATAGGTGGATGACATCAAATGGAGAGTATTTGAAGGTGACTGAAGTTTAAACATGTAAGAATATGTATATAATTTTTATAAATAAATTCAATTTTGGAGGATGCCCTTGTATTAAAAAAAAAAGAAATACCTATCTTTTTGCTGACAAGTTTAGTCCATTTACATTTATTGTCACTCCTAATAGTTTGAATTTATTTCTGCTACCTTATTTAATACTTTCTCTGTGCACTACTTTTCCTACATCCTTTTTTTCTTCCATTCTGATTTTCTATCTTCTAATTCATTTCAGTTTTTCAAATTTTTATACTTCCTCACCTGGTTTGGAAGTCACACAGAGTACTTCCACTCTTTTAGTGATTACATTTGAAGTTATTACATAATGTACCTAAAGCCTAGTTAATTAATATCTTAATCTCCTCCTGAAGTTTGGAAGGACCTTAGAACACTTTAATTCCAATCATACTTTCATATCTTATATCTAATTTTTATCCAATATTTTAGCTCTATCTTATTTTAAACACCCCAAATTAGATGTTATTATTTTATACATATATATTTTAAATTTATTATCATATTTACCAAGAAGACAGAAGCAAATACTTAAGAGCCAATACCAATAAATAGAAGAGTGGCAAATAAATTTGAATACCAAAACAGAATTGCAAATTCTGTTTTATAAGCCTTCTCAGTATGAAAACAAAAGCTTGTAAAGAAAAAGAATTGTTATAGAATGTTTCCTGATGACATCAGATCAATGTATGGTTAAAAGTTAAAATACTTGGTATTTTTATCAAGGAAAGTAAAAACTAAATGAAAATATTCAATTACCCTATCATCGTATTTTCACCTGAAATCTGGAAGACCACAGTCAATTCTGATTCATCTCAAGAAAGATATATAGATTAAGATACAATGACCAAAGATATGTTTTAGGCTTTTGGTGGTAACATTTGCCATTTAAAGATAAACGATAATTGGGAAACTTCAATCCAGGAAGTTAAGTTGAATGAAGTAGGACATAACTAAAATTTATAAATTAAACAATGTGTGAGGTAGCACACAGTCTTCATCAAACTACGAAGGAAGAGTGCTTCATTCTTTAAAACTTGCTTTCAGTAGGGGAGACTGACATTAGCCAGTTTGCATAATAGATCCTTGTGGCTACATGCACACTGATTCAAAACCTTCCTTATAATTGGGATAGTGCAATGGCTAAGAGGGGGGCTCTAGACTAGTGAGTCCAATAGAAATATAATGTGAGCTATATCTGTACTTTAAAATTTCTCATATAAAAGAAGTAGGTGCTCTTTATTATAATATGTTTTAATTGAACTCAATATATCAAAAATATTTAAACATGTGGTCAACAGGAAAAATTAGCAATGAGTTATTTTACATTCTTGTTTTTAATACCAGGTCTTCAAAATCTGATGCATATTTTACGCTGATAGCATGTGTCAGTTTGGAAGCTCAATTTCACCAGAAATACTGGATCTGTATTATGGGATCAGAAATGGGAAATTCCATAGATTTACAACTGAAAAGCATATTCACATACTCAATAACCGAGTTAACTATTGTTTTTTAAAATTAAATTTAAATTAATTTGATAAGATAAAAACCAAAAACTTAGTTACTCAGTTGCTTTTAGCTTTTTTTAAAGCCATATTTCAAGTGCTCAAGAGCTATATGTGCTTATTGGACAGTGAGGCTCTCACATCTGGTTTTTCAAAACATGCAACTTCCTAGTTATCTGGGCATGTTACTTAATCTTTCTGAGCCTTGGCTTCTTTATTTGTCAAATGAACTAATAATGTTACCTAGTTCACAGGAATATTTTGAAGGTTAAGTCAGATAGCCTGTGTAATGCACATAATAAAATGCCTTGCACATAGTAAATGCTCATTGTTGGTTATTATTTTGACAGGTAGGATCTAGGGGTGAGAACCAGAAGAATGAAAAAGTCTAACATGTTAACTTTGAGATGAAGATGGGTACTCTACCGGAAGAAGTGAATTTGAATTTAGGTGAAGGGATTAGGCCCAGAGAAATCACAGGAGAATAAGCCCTCATGGATGTTCTCATGAGGCTGTAGCACTGATCATCCACTTTTCTCTTTCCCACCACACCGTGAACCATTTGGTGTCTCCTAGTTGTGATCAGTCCAACTGGGAAACTGATTCACTCTGAAGAGCCTGGAATTCTGCCTGCACGTAGTAGAGGTTAAGAAATGTCCATTGAATGAACACATTGACATTACCAAGGGACTAAATATAATAGGAGAAAAGAAAATGGAATACTTAAATATTTTAGAGGATGTTAGCCAATTAATACCTGATCACATGCTTCTAAAGAAATGACAGTTCAAATGAACACTTTGATATACTTTCAGCTAGACCTTTTGAAATAGGTGAAAAGAATGAATTTTGTGCTAAAAGTTTGGAGTATAAGAACTACTCTGAGATATTAAAAATAAAGTTTTTCATTCTTTCTCTTCCTCTACTTCTCCCCACCCCCAACTCTCTTTTATAGACAGAGCCTCACTCTGTTGACCAGGCCGAATGCAGTGGGGCGATCATAACTCATGGCAGCCTCAAACTTAAAGCAATCCTCTTGCTTCAACCTCCCGAGTAGCTGGAACTACATGTACGCCACCACATCTGGCTAATTTTTTTAATTTTTTGTAGAGACAGGGTCTCGCTATGTTGTGCAGGCTGGTCTTGAATTCCTGGCCTCATGTGATCCTCCTGCCTCAGCTTTCCAAAGTGCTGGGATTACAGGCGAAAGTCACCATGCCAGGCCAAAATTCTTCATTCTCAAAAGAGCACTGTTTTAATTTAAATTAGTACAGTTGTTTTTGTTGTTGTTTATCATCATTGTTTGCATTTTTAAGCCCACCTCTATGCTTTTGAGAGTTTGAAGATTATGAAAGTCATATGAAAGGTACAAAGGGGATTACCCAGGACTCCTCCCTCCCAGGAAATCTTTCTCTCTCCACAGGTACACGTCAGAGAATTCTATTAGTGGACAACAAAGAGGCAATCTATTTAGTGTGACGTCGCTTCCCCATTTGGTGACACTTTTCTATGGCATTCTTCAGGCTATCTCGTTTGACATTTTGGAACAGCTGCCAAGTCCTTTCCTGCTCCCTGTAAACAAGACTGTCACTCACAGAGCTTTCCCCTTACCTTGGGTAGAGAGTGGAGGTTAATGACTTTGGAAATGGAAAACAGAACAACCATCAAAAGGACTTTTAATACCAGGAGAATTATAGGAGAATAATTGAATCAAATAAAATAAGAATATAAATAGACCATGTTACAAGCTGCATTTGTTAAAAGGTTTCATATCAGTTGAAGTTTTGTGTTACCTGGGAAGAGTAATAAAAAGAAATAAAATAGATTGAAAGTGGTTACCCTTGAGAAGCTATTTCTGACTTTTTGGCAGGATTCCCCTGTGGCTGCTGATGCCCATATAGTGTGTCTCATTCCTACTTTCTTTTCAACTTCAATTCTGCTTTACAAGTAAGACTTCTGATAGTTGTTTTTCCCCCCTTAGAGTGTCTTTGATTTATCATTTAGTTTAGTGGTTACAGAAACTAGACAAGTCTCTGTATCTGGGGAAATGCTGACATTTTTAGGCTTCTGATAGGTGGCCTTTTAAGGTCAAACATTCTAAGAGGAATCAAGGCATTTTTTTTTTGAACAGATACCATTCAGTTTGAATCAGAAGATACTAGAGGCAGGAGTTAGAAGATTAGAGAAAGACTTTTAAGAAAGAAACACAATCTCGTTCATACACATACACAAATATGCAGCTGAAGGGGATAGGAATGGAGAGGCTTTGCGTCATTGTGTTTAATAAGCTTCTTAAATGCAAAGCACATTGATAACTTATGTATATTTTGCAAAAGATTGGCCAGTTCTCTTATAAAGGTCCTTTAATTTTGTAACCCTTAAGCTGAATATTTTTTGATTCTCCGACTGCCATATAGCATTATCATTATTATTAATTCAACAAATAGTAATAAGGGCTATATATTCAGAGTTTTGTTCTAGATACTGGGTTTTAGAATGAAGAATGGAAGAGACATGGTGATTTGCTCAGAGTTTATAGTCTAGTAGGGACAGAAATGCAATAGACAAGTTTACAATGATAAACTGTAAAGGATTATAAAAAGAGAGAAGGCAAGAAGAGACAGTCTGGCCAGGAAATTAGATAATATTTAATCTCAAATTAAAAAGATAATAAAAGTTAATCTGGTAAAGAGCCTGGGAGGCCAAATGGGGGTGGGAGTTCACTTTAGGCAGAGTGAAATTGGGGAAATTTTAATGCCACAGCAGATAACCAATATACTATTATGTTCTTTCCACTCTACAAGCTACCACTTATCTTGGAGCTCTTAAACATTTATCGTTTATAATGGTAATTATGAATATATATTTTGTCTCTATAGTGTAGACAATAACATGCTGATTTCTTCTCCCTAATTTCCCTCTTACCCGGCTCTGTGTTGGTTAGTAACAGTGAAAGACTTGGGAAGTTTGACTACAGCATATGGAGAATCATGAGTGGAAATGTTTAGCAGAGGCAGAGAGAGCTGAAGGTCATATCCACAGCACCACCAAAGATTTCAAACCTTTGGAGTCTCCACCGGAAGGGACATGATCTAATTGTATCTAATTGCCTTGTTAGCAAAAACAGGAACAGCTTATCTGAGAAGTTATTCTACTTTAAAATGCTATACTTTGCTCTTATGGTGTTGCAAAAAACAAAACAAAACAAAAGACCTCCTAATAAGAGTTGGGAGGGAGGGAAAAAAGAAAAAATATGTGATATTTAACATTTCTTTTCTTAAATGGAAAAATATAAATCAAAATCACACCCACACAAAGTGATTAGTGTTTGAATTTTAGCCCATGCAGCTTAGAAAATATCTATGCCCTGTATACATTTAACAGAACATAGAAAAAGGGGCAGATTTTAGAATGTAAAGAACAAAAACATACAGTAGTTATCTGTTACTGCATAACATACTTCCCCCAAACTTCAACTTAAAATGATTTACTATCTCACTATTTCTGTGGGTCGGGATTTCAGGAGTGATCTTGCTGGATGGTTCTGGATCTTGGTCTTTCATGAGGTTAAATCAGGCTGTCAACTGGGGTTGCAGCCTCTTTTGAAAGCTCAGCTGGGGGAAGGGTATGCTTCTAAGCTCACTCATGGGGTTGGCAGGAGTCTCAGTTTCTGGGTCCCCTGGCCTCTTCATAGACTTTATGTGTATGTAAGTATGTATGCACATATTTATGTATTTATTTATTGGAATCAGGTCTTGCTCTGTCACCCAGGCTGGAGTGCAATGGAAGGATCGTGGCTCACTGCAGCCTCCTGGACTCAGATGATCCTTCTTCCTCAGCCTTTCTCCTCAGCCTTCAGAGTAGCTGGGACTACAAGTGTGTGCCACCATGCTTGGCTCATTTTTGTTTTTTTGTAGAGACGAAGTCTCATTTTGTTGCCTAGGCTGGTCTCAACCTCATGGGCTCAAGTGATCTTCCTGCCTCGGCCTCCCAAAGTGCTAGAATTATAGGTGTGAGCCACCACACCTGACTTTTGTAGGCTTCTTGAATGTCATTATGACCTTCAGCCAGTTTCCCCAGAATGAGTGATGGGAGAGGGAGAGGAAGGGAGAAAGAGACTTCATAAGGATGTGAATACCAGGAGAGGTGAGAATCACTGGGGGCAATTGTGGACTTCTTGTCACAGTGGTATGTTAGGATTCCACAATGCACAATATCCAAAATCATTTGGCTGAAAAATGTTTTGAAATGAAAAATGTTTTGAAAAGTCAAAAACATTTTTGAGATGCAATTTGCTCTAAAAAACAAATCAACCTATTCCTTAAATGTTGTTCACACAGATGGTTAAAAAGTGAAATTGTAGTTCTCATCTACCTTCTTAACTATGTATTCACTGTTGACGAGCAATTATGGCAAGACTGTAGATAATTTACAAAGGAACGTAGACTTGCCAATCAGTCACAGAGAAGAGTTTCCAAATTCTGTGAAGCTATTTTAAAGCAGAAGATTCATATTGATATTTGAGAATACTTAAACCACTGGACATAAGACATATATAGGCTGCCTATCACATTAAAAAAATAACAGCTTTGGACAAGCGTGGCGGCTCATACCTGTAATCCCAGACTTTGGGAGGCTGAGGTGGGAGGATTGCTTGAGGCCAGGAATTTGAGACAATCTGGGCAACACAGCAAGACCTCATCTCTATTAAAAAAAAAAAAAAAAGCCAAGCATGGTGGTACACACCTGTAGTCTTAGTTGCTGGGGAGGCTTGCCTGAGCCCAGAAGATTGAGGCTGTGGTGAGCCGTGATCGTGCCACTGCACTCTAGCCTGGGTGACAGAGTGAGATGCAGCCAAAAAAACCAAAAGCTTTATTGAGACATGATGAACGTACCATGTAATTCATTCAATCAAAGGTTTCAATGAAATGGTTTTTTAATATGTTTACAGAATTGTGCAACCATCCTCACAGCCAAGTTTAGAACATTTTCATCCTCCACAAAGAAACCCCACACCTGTTTGCAGTCACTCCTCATCACAACTATCCCACCACCATCATTGATCTCTTTTGCTTCTATAGATTTGCCTATTCTGGGTATTTCTTATAAATTAGATAATATGATAGGTATTTTTTGTGTCTAGCTTCATTCAGTTAGCATGCTTTCAAGATTCATCCATGCTGCAGTATATATGGGTATTTTGTCCTTTTTTCTTGCTGAATAATACTCCATTTGCAGGATATTTATCCATTTAACAGTCAGTGGACATGTGGGTTTATTCTACCTTTTAGCTATTATGAAAACGTTGCTCTGAACATTCATATCCAAATTTTTGTGTGGACATGTGTTTCCAATCATCCAGCTTATATATCTAAGAGTAAAATTGCTGGTTCATATGGTAACTCTATGTTTAGTATTTTGAAGAACTGTCAAACTATTTTCCAAAGTAGCTGCACCATTTCATGTTTGTCTGAGCAATATGTGAGGTTTTTCTTTCTCCACATCCTTGACAATTGTTTTTGTCTGTCTTTTTTATTTTCATTTTTATTTATTTATTTTTGAATTGGAGCCTCATTCCATCGCCCAGGCTGGAGTGTAGTGGCATGCTCACAGCCACACCAGCGCCAACCTGCTGGGCTTTGGTGGTCCTTCCACCTCAGCCTTCCAAGTAGCTGGAACTATAGGCACACGCTACCACGCCCGGCTAATTTTTTTTTATTTATTGTAGAGACGAGGCCTCGTCAAGTTACCCAGGCTGGTCTAGAACCCGTGGGCTCAGGCAATCCACTTGCCTTGGCCTCCCAAAGTGCTGGGAGTACAGGCTGAGCCACCGAGCCCAGCCTGTCTTTTTTATTTCAGTACCCTAATGAGTATAAAGTGATGTCTCCTTGCATTTCTCTAATGGTTAATGATATTGAACATTTTTAATGTGCTTATTGGGTACTTGTAACCTTCTTTGAAAATATGTCTTTTGAAATTCTTTACACATTTTCTTTTAATTTTGTTTAGTATATTTATTTGTATAGTTTTCTTATTTGTAAATAAATTGTGTTATACATATTTAAGGAACACAGCATGATGTTATGGGATACATATATATTTATATAGTAAAAAAGTTACTATAGTGGAGCAAATTAACATACTCATCGTCTTACATTGTTACCTTACATTGTTTGTGTGTGTGTGTGTGTGTGTGTGTGTGTGTGTGTGTGTGTGTGTGTGGCAAGAGCAGCTAAAATCTACTCCCTTAGCATGAATCCCCAAAGAGCACAACTTCATTATCTATTGTACATTGCTCCCTAGGCTTGTTTATCCTACTTATCTGCTATTTTGTATGCTCTGACCTACATCTCTCTATTTCCTCCCCTTCTTACTCCCTGATAATCACTGTTTCATTCTCTGTCTCTGTGTATTGGAATTTTGTAAAAATATTCTACATATACGTGAAATCGTGCGATATTTTTCTTTCTGTGTCTGGTTTATTTCACTTAAGCATAATGTCCTCCAGACTCGTCTGTGTTGTGGCCAATCATAAGATCTCAATTTTTTAAAGAGTAAAATAATATTCCATTGTATACATGTACCACAGTTTCTTCATTCATTCATTGATGAACCCTTAGGTTGTTTCCATACCTTGGCTTTGTGAACAATGCTGCAATAAACATGGGAGTGCAGAAATTGTATGAGGTCGTGATTTCATTTCCTTTGGATATATGCCCATAAGAGAGATTACTATATTATATGGTAGTTTTGTTTTTAATTTCTTTAGTAGCCTCCATATTGTTTTTCATAACGACCGTACCAATTACAATCCCACCAATAGAGATTGTTTTTCATAATGACTGTACCAATTCCAAGAAAAAAAAAAGTTGGAGGCATTATACTTCCTGATTTAAAATTATATTGCAAAGCTATAACTAATCAAGACAGTATGACACAGGCATAAAAACAGACACATGGACAGTGGAATAGAATAGAGAGTCCAGAAATAAACCCAAACATATGCAATATGAGCAAACAACCTCTAGGCAAAGCTTCCTGCTGCTGGTGCAGTGGTGGTGATGGCTCTAGTGGTTTCCTCTAGTCTTTGGGACCATGAAGTGGTGACTGTTTCTTTAACATGCCAGCTGCATTATGGTTTTCGGCATTGTACCCAGCTCATCCTTGGGCCTGGTTCTCTAGGCCTCCCAAGCAACATTTCTGTGAATTATCTTTTTTTTTTTTTTTCCTTTTTGCTCTATTGGTCAGTGTCAACTTCTGCTACTTACAACCAAGAGCCTGACAGATAGGCACTCTATGGAGCGATAAAGTAGAATTTAAGGTAACAAGTTGTACATAATTTTGCATAGAACATGGATCTGACAATTCTTATTGGCCTTTGTGATGGAGGTCCAGGGGACAGTTTTAAAAATAGTCTTATCTGTTTCAAGCCCATCAGTTGCTACTGTTCACTATCAAATTAAAGTTAAGCAGTGGACTCTCCAATCAAATTTGCATAAATTCTTCATATTTTCATCTCTGATCAGCTCTGCTTCAGTTCTTTTTTTGCTTCTGAATCTTAGCTCTATCCTATAGTTATGCCTGTGTGATGTCCTTGGACCGGGTGGATAATTAGACTCCCTGGTTTGCTCACATCTCTTCCTTGAGGAAGGGGACCCAGACTAACCTCCCAGGTTTTTCTTTTTTTTTTTTTTTTTTTAGTCGGAGTATCACTGTCGCCCAGGCGAGAGTTCAGTGGCACGCTCATGACTACCACAGCCTTGACCTGCTGGGCTCAGGCGATCCTTCTGCCTCAGCCTTCTAAGTAGCTAGCACTACAGCCATGTGCCACCATGCCTGGCTAATTTTTCTTGATTTATTGTAGAGAAGAGGTCTCGCCAAGTTGCCCAGGCTGGTCTCACACCTGTGGGCTCAGGCAATTTGCTCACCGTGGCCTCCCAAAGTGCTGGGATTATAGGCGCAAGCCACTGTGCCTGGCCTTCTTTTTCTCTTCTTTTCTTTTCTTTTCTTTTTTTTTTTTTGGAGCTGTCCATGCTCAGAACTCAAAGTTTCTTTCCACAGCCAAGTTTTTCTCATCTGAATTATTAGTCTGTTCGTTAGCCCCTTAGGACCTAATCCTTGGCTCCAGGTAGCTTGGCAGATTAAAGGTTGTACCTGCCTAGCCAAGCTCAATTCATTTTGCTCCAATTCTCTGAACTCAGAGGCATACCAGTTGCTATGTTGAATAGAGAGAAGTTGTATCTCATAGGAAACATTACGGTATAGAGGAAGTAGACTATCTACATCTTAGGGAAGATTACAGCTATCTTGAGTCAATTGAAGGGATGAGGGGGAGCAGGAAGTCACCAGGCACTAACAGGTCCCCTGCTGGATTCTCCTTGAGAGAGACCACCAGTTCTATTTCCATACCTTTCTCCTGGAAAAAGTTTTTGGTAAACTAGACAAATGGCTTTACTTCTTCATGGAAATGCAGATCCTTAAGAAACAGAGCCCACCATTTGTTAATACATTTAAAAATTTGGCCTTTTTGATGTCCTGTCTGTGAGGAGACTAGACTAAACATACATTACCAGGATCTTCTCTTCTCCAGAAATTACATATTCTATATTTGCCACTTCTCTTCATCACTAAACTCACACCTGAGGGCTCTGGGGCTACTTATATTGGCAACCTCCATAGCTACAAAGGATGGTCTAGGAATATGTTGGGGGAAGGACAGAGGAGGAGATTTCCTCAAGGATCTTGTGAAGCTGTCAAGTCTATCTCCCTTAGCTGTCATGGGGGTTGCTGGGTAATGCAATACTGATGGTTTCTAACATGGAGATGTATGGCGTGTTCTCTATCTATCTCGGATAATTGGATTCTACTGTCATTTTCTCTTTGCCTCATAGACAATCAGCTTAAATCTTTGCCTATGTTGTTAAAAACTAAAATCAGTATGAACAGTGTCATTGGGAAAAGTTAGACATTTTTGAGAGCACGAACCAAGAAAAATAGATTGGTAAAAGTAGTGTGAAATGGTCTCTATCAAAGCCATTATACTTGATAGGTTTTTCTAAGGCATTAACCTCAGAGGTATCTTCAAGAGATGCTTTCCAAGATCCAGCACTCTTATAAAAGAAGACAGCAGTCAGTGGGCTAAAAAATAGACTAGGACCTGGAGGGACTCTGTTTGAAATTCCATTTTGCTACCGAGTCTCTGAGGTACAGTGAGAAAGTTACTTAGTCTGACACGGCTTCAGTTTTGCTTTCTGTAAATGGGAACAATAGCTTCTCATGTAGTTTACTAGCTTATAATTACAGAAGCATTATACATTTATTCATGAGAAAATGCAGATAGACAAGAAGAACGCAAAATACATCTTCAGTCCCCCTTCTCTGACCCAGAGGAAATAATTACTTCACTTTGGTGCATGTCCAGATTATCTTCTTGGAAATTGCAGTTTTGAGAACCATCATTTAGCAATGACTGATGAACAATTTTACCACATTTAACTCTATCACCGCCCCCCCCGCCCTTCTTTGAGGTAAGATAAGTTCAGTCATACCAACAGATCAATAAAATTGACCTAAGAGATAGACTATGTAATATCCCAAAACTGTTGTTTTGTACCACATGAACCAGGTAAAAATTTAAACATGGATATATATGCCAAGGATAGCCAAAATGGCACACGTTGATCTTGTAGAATTTTGTGGAATATTCGTAAATGTCTCTCAATCAGTAGCATATGGAAGAATAATAGTTGCCAACACAATGACACAGGGAGGGTTAGGGAAAGCCCCTTTGCTGTTGGAAATACCTTCCTAAAGAGGGAGCCATAGTTCAAGGTCTGGGAAAGCCACGATCTCTGTGGGATGCCTCATAAGCTGGCCAGGGATGACTAGAATGACCCAGCGACCACACAGTCCTTGGTATGTTCCTTTAAGTCTTGTTGTTGTCTTCATGGAATGGTGTCTTTTCCTAATGTGCTTAGGGACTCAGGCTAGTTTTAGGGCCCCTGACCCCGAGGGCCTCTCTGGACTGGTTTGTTCATAAGGGTTTTTGTGGAGAGGTGAGTGGAGGTCCTTCCAGTATTTCTACCTCAGCACAGGGAGGAAGAGCATGAGGTCTGGATCGTCTGAGATGAACCTCCTGCCCATGCTTATGATCAGGGAACTAGCTGCCTGGGGAAGAGGGATGGATGGAAGGGAAATTTTACACAGCACATACCTTCTTGTACATTTGAGTTTTATACCATGTACAAGTAAGATCTTTCCTAAAAACAAATACAAATTAACATTTAAAAAATATAAAAATATAAACGACAACTAAAAAAATCAGACATTGGCCAGGCTCGGTGGCTCAGCCTGTAATCCCAGCACTTTGGGAGGCCAAGGCTAGTGGATTGCCTGAGCCTGTGGGTTTGAGAGCAGCCCGGGCAACTTGGCGAGACCTCGTCTCTACAATAAAGAAAAGAAAATTAGCCAGGCGCGGTAGCACGTGCCCGTAGTTCCAGCTACTTGGAAGGCTGAGGTGGAAGGATCGCTGGAGGCCCAGCAGGTCGAGGCTGGGGTGACTGTGAGCATGCCACTGCACTCCAGCCTGGGTGACGGAGTGGGATTCCAACTCCAACTCAAAAAAAAAAAAAAAAAGAATCAGACATTTCTGGTGGAGGTTACATTGCTATGTGGAACTTTAAAATTTTGTGTGCAGTTTGGCTCTCTTGGAAGCATCCAAGGAATATGGCTAAAATATTTACATGCAGAAAATGTTACTTCCTGTACTATCCTGGATTAATTTAGAAAATCTAGAGGGGATGTTGCTCTTATAGCAGATTGTATTCTAATATAGGTGCTATGGCCACAGGATTCAAATCACCATAACTAAACCTGCCAAAGAATATAGCAGGATGCCCCCAACTCACCTATGAAGTATGCCATGTTGCTGTTTTCCTCCACTGAGAACTTGTTCTACGTTATGCTCTCTACATCAGTGGAGTTTTTCAAGTCCCAACCACATTTTGTTATTTTTTAACTTTATAATGGTCTTTGGGATCAAGGAGCAATTTTTGAGACTCTTTGAGAGAGAGTTTTTGTCTCTGGGTTTATTAGGCTATGCACAATGGCATTTGGAATGCCATTGACTGCTCAAATAGGTAATTTATGTAATCTGTTTGGTTTGAACACACGCCAACAGTGTTACTGGATTGGAGCTTATGATTTTTCCACACAGTAGATTACACTGTAGTTCCTGAATAAGCCGTGAATGTGACTGCACCGAAATAGTCTGCATTCATCCTATGGCCCTGTATTTATTTTCCTAGTATTTTGAATTTTACTTATAATTTGGGCAAGGAATGAGCTCATCTGCTAGAAGGTACACTTAATATAGACTGTATTCTGATAACTAAATATTTGTTTAGAAATTTCTTTTATAGTTTTGGGCAAGTAGCCATTTTGAATTTTATTGAGATATTATGAGGATGATCAAGAAGTTAATAACTAAAATAATGTATCAAATGAAATTGTCTCCATGTTAGTAACCCTAGCCCAGAAGCAAGCCTACATTCATTGTGTGCCTTTTTTGTATCCAACTACCTTTGCAATACTGGAAATAACGTGGTTTTGTATCTAGGAAACACTCTTCTGGACATTGTCATAGGCAAAGAATTTATGATGAAGACCTCAAATCAATTGCAACAAAAACAAAATAGACAAATGGAACTTAATTAAACCAAGAAGCTTCTGCACAGCAAAAAAGAAATAATCAACAGAGTGAATAGAAAACCTATTGAACAGGAGAAAATATTTGCAAATTATGCCTCAAACAAAGGGTTAATATTCAGAATCCAGAATCTACAAGGAACTCAAACAATTCAACATAAAAACAAACAGACAAAAAACCCCAAATAACTACATTAAAAAGTGGGCAAAGGACATGCGTAGACAGTTCTCAAAAGAAGACATATGAGTGACCAACAAATATATTTAAAAATGCTCAACATCACTAATCATCAGAGACATGCAAATTAAATCTACGAAGAGCTATCACCTCCACACCAGTCAGCATGGCTATTATAGAAAGTCAAAGAACAACAGATGTTCACGATTGTGGAGAAAAGGAAACACTCATTCACTTTTTGGTGGAATTGTAAACTAGTTCAACTGTTATGAAAAACAATGTGAAGATTTCTCAAAGAACTAAATGTTGAATTACCATTTGACCTGGCAATCTCACTACTAGGGATCTACCTAGAGGAAAATAAGTCAATATATAAAAAAGATATTAGTACTCACATGTTCATTGCAGCACTATTCACAATAGCAAAATCATGGAACCAACTTAAGTGGCCACAAACAATTGAAAGGATGAAGAAAATGTGGTACATATGCATAATGGAATACTACACAGCCATAAAAAAGAATGAAATTATGTCCTTTACGGTAACATGGATGGACTGGAGATTATCATCCTAAGTGAACTGACTCAGAAACAGGAAACCAAACACTGCGTGTTCTCACGCATATGCAGGAGCTAGATGCCACAAAGATGGAAATAATAGACACTGGGACACCAATGAGGGAGGAGGTGGGAAGGAGGGGTAGAGTTTAGAAATGACCAATAGGTACAATGTTCACCATCTGGAGAATGGGCCACCTGAAACCCAATCCTCACCTCTACACAATATGTCCATGTAGCAAACATACACATGTATTCTCTGAATCTAAAATGAAAATGGAAAAAAAATTAAATCTTTTAATTGAGATTAAAAGATGTTTTTGTGCATTTCTGATCTCTTTTTTTGATCTCTTCCTTCTCATTATCATGGAGTTCCTCTTGCTCAAGCTCTCTGTTTCTCTTTGTCTTCATGACTTTCCTTCTGTTCTCTCCAAGGCCAACTAAATTAACTGGAAGCTTGTAAGCCGATAACCTTGGCTACATCTCAGTGCAATCAGAGGAAACAGAGTTCGCAGCACTACTGATTTCTGCTTTTCTCTCCAAACTACGTGAGTCTGGTCAAACTATGCACCTGACATCTATGTTCTTAAAACAGAAGCACATTTAAAGGGATGTAGCAATGAAATAAATTTTCCCTCTTTTTTTTATCTGAGCTATTTTATGGTGAAAAATAGCAAACATAGAAAAATTACATAAAATACAAATTTACTGTTTAATAAATATTGTAAGGAAAATGTACTTAACCATCACCCAGGTGAATATATAGAACATCGTTAGCACTTGAGAATTTTCTCCTTCAAATTAATCACTATTCTGACTTTGATGGTAATTATAATCTTTCCTTTTCTCTATAATTTCACCACCTACGTATGCATTCTCCTAAACTATAGTTAGTTTTGTTTGTTTACCTATATAAATGTAATTTGTAAGTGTTTGGGTCTGGGTTGTAGGGTTGTAGGGGTCAGGAAACAAATGCATATTCAAAAGGAAGATTTAAAAGCGTTTCATGAGGAGACCATATGCAAGTTGTGCGCAAGCTTAAAAGAAATTAACAAAGGGGCGTTGCTGCACTTCACAGCTTGCAACAGCTGGAGAGTGGGGAGCCTTTACTACCCCTAGACCTGAGGGCCCAGGGAAAATGCAAGCAGTTACAGGAACCCTGTGCTTGCCATTGCTATAGAGGAGACATGATCAACAGCCAACGTGGGCTTCGGGAAAGGAATGAAGCCACTCCCCACTATGTGCTGGCAGAGAGGGGACAGAGGGACAAATGTCCTGTCTCTCGCCCTTGGAGCTGCCTCTCATTGGCTATATCTGACCAACAGCCACAGTGCAAGTGGTCTGTATGGAGAAGTCTGCGTTGCTCAGTCCCCTAGGCCCAGAGAAGAGTAGAGAGAAACCCTGTAGGGATGAGTAGACTGTCGTCCCTGAACTGGCTTCTTTTGCTTCACCTGATTTTGAGAGAATTATTCACATAAATTATTGATTCATTCTTACCACTGTGTAGTCCTCTGTTATGGCAACATGTCATTATTTATAGATTTTATTGTTGGACATTTGGGTTGTATCTTGTTTTTTACTATCATATTTAATGTATTCTATTGAGACACACAGATAAGTTTTCTACTGGTTGGTTATAAAGGAGCAGAATGGAATATATTCAGCTTTAGTGAATAATGTCAAAGTATTTTCCAGAGTTGTTGCACCAATTTACACTTCTACCAGCAATTCATAAGATTTCTGATTTTCCACAGTCTTGCAAATCTTACATGTGGGGGTTCTTTTTAGTCATACTGATGTGTGGTATAATGCTATTCAATTTGCATTTCCTTCATCAGTAATGAGGCCACACATTGTACAAATCCATTAGCCATTTGGGTAATGTTTAGGTTCTGCTTTCTTGACCATTTTTCCCATCGCATGGTCAGTCTTCTCCTTATTTATAGTAGAAAGATTTAAAGCATATGCATGGTTACTAACTCTTTGTTGGCTATAGAGGTACATACATGCACAAGGGGGACCCCAAAAACTCCATCTTTTGGAGGGCAGGCCCTTGAAGTCCAGGCTTCCCTCACTAGATTAAGTGTTCTAGGAACCCATTAGCATCAGTGTACCCACTAGCATTGTTGTGGGAGGCTGAATTTGACTTCAGTGAATTTTCTTTTGGGAGATTCTTTCAATGCATTTGTCTATTTTATGATGGATGATTTACATGAAAAACCTGCCCACACTGTGCTGAGTGTTTAGCAGTTTTTGACCAAAAACGGCATGACCTTCTGTGCCCTACCCTCTCTGTTCACCTGATCTCTCCCCATGTGACATTTTTTTGTTATCCTGGATGAAAAAAGTCCTCAAAGGGAAATGTTTTGCCTATGTGGAATAGGGAAAACAAAAGACAGCAGAAGCACTAAAAGGCATCAAAACTGACAAGTTCAAAAACTGTTTTGAGCAATGGAACAAGCATCTCGATAGGTGTATTGCATCAAACAGAGAGTACCTTGAGGTGACTGAAGTTTAAACATGTAAGAATAAATACACAATTCTCTATAAATAAGTCTGATTTTTTTTGGATCCCCCATGTATGTATGTTTACTTCTTACTTTATTTTTTTCTTGTCTTAATTGTGCATTTTGATGGAGAGAAGCTTTTAAATCTATTATAGCTTGATTTTTCAATATTTTATTTTACAGTTTGTGCTTGTGTGTTGTATATAAACATTTATTCCCTCTCCATTAATTTAGAGTCTCTCTAGTTTCCCCAACAGTGTTTTATAGTTTTCTGTGTAAAAGCCATACATATCTTGTATTAGTTTTATTTCTAGGTATTTTATATTTTTTTACACTATTGCAAATAGTATCTTTTAAAACTTCATTTTCTGATTGTCTATTGCTATTATAGAGAAATAAAACATTTTAATATGACAAATAATTTTCCAACCAAGAAAAGAGACTATTCTAAGCATTTTACACAGAGGGAATTTATAACACAGGTGATAGAAGAACTGATAATTCAAAGAAGGTAATGAGAGAGGAGGTTGTCAGAAGCTGGTTAGGCAGACAGAGAGGGTGGGTCCTGAGGAGACTTAACACCTATGGGAACACCCCTTGTACCACTCCCATTAAATAATCGTCGGCTGGAAATGTGGTTAATATGGTTAAGAACATCATTTCGACCCAGGATGTACTACTAAAGGGGACTTTTTGCTGCTTAAACACAGGTGCAGTAGCTTAACTAATGTCCTAACTTTACCTTTGCTTATTATGATATCATTAACATAGCATTTTCATTGTGGTTTTACCCCCCTTAGTGTACTTTTCTGTGGTACTTATGAGTAATATTCAAGATGGAGTAACTTTGGTCAAGGGCCTGCTTGTGCAATAAGAATTGGGTCTCAGGAAGTAAGGGGCAGATGAGATGTAAATGAGGGAAATGACGCCAGAAAAGATTTTAAAAAATCACAAACAAACTCTTAGCACCGGTAACCCATTTTTGGGTCCCCTCCTCCTCTCTGGAAGGAGCTTTGTTGCTTAATAAACTCCTTCTTTCACTACTCATTCTTTTGGTGTTCAAGTTCCTTAGTCTTCTTGGTCGTGGGACAAGAACCCGAAGCTGCTGGTTTAAGCTGACAGTGGAGTTCAAAACTCCTGCAAGCGTAAGTGATGGGGCAACCCAGAAATTATAAAAGAGCAGCAAGCTGCTTTCACATCTCGATTTGAGAGACAAAGGGAAAAGAGAGGATATTACTGCAGCCCAGAGACCAGCATGACTCAGCAGAAGCAACACCAGGAGCCTGCCTGTGTAGAAGGAGCTAAAATCAGTGGTTACCTGAGATGCTACAGAAAACACAGAGAGGGAGGGAAATTACCTCTCTTTTTTTCTCCCCCTACCTTTCATTGGGTGAACGTATATGAAACTCAGAAGCAAAGGAGACTAAAATATTGTTCTCTTGAATACAGTGCAGGACAAGGGGAAAAAATGGAGGAAAGATCTGAGACGAACAGACAGCTGACTGGCCTATATGTTACTTATTCTGTTAATTTCTCTCTCCCTCTCTCTCCCCAATCTATCTTTATATTTGTATTTGAATGTTCACAACCATATTTTCCACAAATAATGTCAGTCTTATTACTTCCTCATTGATCCTTATAACTTTTATTTATTTTTCCTGCCTTATTGTATTGGCTCCATGTAGTCAGTTTTATAAACTCCAGAGACTACCAACGTGGTCTGCGGTGCCCTGAAGTCTTTCTGGATCCATCTGCAGGATCTTCTTGGACAGTTTAAGCCTGTTTGATAGGTCTTACTCTGTCTAACTCATTTTGAGTACTATAGTCTCATAGAATTTCAGAGCAGGCAGGGATCTAAGAGCTTATCTCGTCCGGCGGTTGACTAACTATGACCCTTGGGCCAAATCTGGCTGCTACCTGTTTTCGTAAATAAAGTTTCTTGGAACATAGCCACATTTTTTTGTTTGTTTCTGCAGTATCTGTGGCTGCTTTTGTGTACAGTGGCAGAGTTGAGTAGTTTGATAGAGACCATATAGCCCTCAGAGCCTCAGATATTTATAGTCTGGCTCTTTACAGATAAGCTTGCTGGGTCCTGATCCAGTTCATCCTCTTCATCTGACAGATTAGGAGATTGATCACCACTCATAGTCACACAGCTATTAGTGGTGAGATGTGGATTGGATCATAGACCTCCAGCCTCATAAACTAGTGTTTTTAATTATGGCACCACATGATTAAAAGCCTCTCCCAGATCCAACATGAAAGTCTGCATTCTAGAAAGAGGCTTATCCTGGGAAGAATCCCAGGATCTTTCCCAGGTCTGGGATGGTCAGGGGCCTGGACAATCAGATGGGAGACCAGCTCAGACTCAGTGGGTGCAACATGCCTGTCTGTCATAGCCTTCCTCTCTGTCATGGATAAGACCCTGACAATAATAGCTCTCTTGCCATTGAGCAATAAAGAAAGGGAAAAACATACGGAATAAGCTGCTTCTCTTGTTGTCCATAGCCCTCTCCTCCACAGGCAGCACCAGTATGGTATAGGTAATGTCTAGGGAAAGCACTAGACAATTTAAACTTTTTAATTTCAACTTGGAAGTATTGTGAATGTTACTGTTTACTTGAAAGTTAAGAATTCCAAAGGACCTTGAATTATTATTTACTGTCCTCATAGCCATTATTCACGGCTTCCTAGGCATAAAAACATTCAATTTAATTTTCAAGCAGTGCTGTTTGGCAATGAATACAGAGAGAATTTCTATTGAAAAAGCAATGACCTTAAACCTATTTTTTTCAATATTGAGGCCTAAACTTTCTTCTGTTTGAAAAGGCACAGACAATTATTAAAGAACATGTTAAGCTACTGTATATTCCTTATTTCTCACACTCTTTATCTCCCACTTTTTCACTGTTTCTAACAAAACACAGGAATCTTCAGATAGGAAGACTGATTATGATGTTTAAGCTTGTCCTCGTCCTCTTGTTTACCACTGCATTTCTTCTGGATGTTAAGTGCCAATTGTCACAAAAGAGTTTTAACTTAACTAGATAGCCTTATAAATGAGAACCTTTTAGTAAGAGTGATAAGGAACTTAATTTGGTTTTTATTAGCCTAAACATGTCATTCTTCCTTTACTACTCTGTAGCCTTATCCCCTATTTAAAGTTCACACCAAGTACTTTCTGCTTTGAATATCTTTGCAAAGCTATGACTTGTTGGACAATTTTATAACAAAAACATTGGATTTAAATTATTGTTTTTATTTCTTTATAGAATTAAGGGTATGGTTGTTTGTTTGTTTTTCTCCATGAGGACTTTCTTTTAGCTCTGATATAGTACCTCTTTATCTCTTCCCCTAGACAAACCATGGAGAAGTGCCTTAATAATATGAAAGTAGTTACAGATGGGATACCTGCATTGTTTCACAGAACTCCCATGATATGAGCTCATCATTCTCTGAACTATTTTTTCAGCTATATTTCTCAAGGAAGGTGAGAAGAGGCGATCTGGGTTGCTGCCTTGTTTTCTAAATTGTGGAACTAGCAGTTCCACATTATATAAGGATTTTCATTATGCCATTATGTTCCAAAAACAGGCTGGGTACTTGCCTCAAAAGTAGAGAGTGAGGGAATGAGTAATATTATGATGAGCATGGAATCTGATGTCACCTTGTCTCTTTTTTGATGTGAGTCCCCTAAAGCCAGCAATATGAACATGATTCCCTACTGACCATGTAATGTGAAAGTCCCAGTTTTTTCTCACATGACATTAAATGAGGCCACAATTATAGTAATACCCAAATCTCTCAGTCCCTTAAGGTTCTACCTCCTTGACCAAAGACAAGTTGATTGTTTTTTTTTCAACCATAGTTCCTCCCTGTTGATTTTTGAGACCCCTCAGGGGCTCATATGACTAAACAATTTAGTTCTGGTCATGCCCACTGCTGCCACTTGCAGCAATAGGACTTCATTGTATCTCTCCGGCAGAACTCACATGCATTCTTAGCCCCATAGTTCTACCTCATTCAGAGGTTTTCTTCTTCCAGTACTGATTCCGCTGGCTTCAAATCATTGCTGACACCATGTGTCTTCAGACCCTTGTGACACTTTGCCACTCAATTGCAGGACCAGAAATCCATAAATGGGCACACGAAAATGGAAAGGGACAACATTCTTTTTACGTTGTTCACCCTCAGCATTTGCATACGGACCCCTTCAGTGTTGTTCTCCCACCTGTCTTGATGTGGCAATTAGCTTTTGGGCAGGAAGCTCTAATTAAGATCTTGTTGGCTACATAGAGGACCTCAGTCAATTTGTACAAAAGATCATGGCCCTGTAAAGTGAGAGGTTTTTCCTTCTCTGAGTGATATTTGTCAGAGCCCCTAAGTGTCAAAGTTCTTAATGGCACAGCTCTTCCAGTTTATAAATTGCCATTTCCTCACCCTCACCTCCCCACCTAGGGGGTTCACATGGATCCATAGTGACTGGATAGATGGAAGCACAAGTATTAAAGCTTCAGAGACATGCCAGTGAGTTTTGGGGATGGGCTGGGCCAAAAGGCGGGGCCAGAACTTTTGACTTAGAAGCAAATGCTAAGAAGATGCTACCTTTGCTTACCTACTCTCCATATCTCAAGATTCTGTATTCCTATTTATTCCTCTCATCCTCCGATCACAGTTTTAGAAAGGGTTGCATCAGCATGTCACCTTAAAAAATGGCTTCGCTTTTGGAGAATATGCTTAGAGGGCAACTGTTGCCCCTTCTCAGCCCCCACTCCACTACCTTTGAGCCACTTGGCTGTTCAGAACAAACTCCCCTTTATTTCTCAGGTTTGGTGCTGAGTCTGACTTTCAGACTAAATCCCTTACTCATGTATGGCTACTGGTTCTTAATTTTTTTAGTACCATGGACCTCTTTGGAAGTCTAGAGCCTGTGGACCTTTCTCAGGATAGTGTATTTTAATAACATAAAGTATGTAGGATTATAAAGAATGCTAATTAAAATGAAGTACAGTTAACCGATATTTTTCAAATTTTGCTTTTTTTATTTACGCATTTGATAACAAGATCCAGTGATGAGCCTAATAACCAACTTTGAAATGGCGAAAAGATGGTGTTTTGAATTAACTGCAACGACTCTAATATCATGTGAAAAGACCTGTGTTTTCTATTGGCGACAAAACCACAAATACTGTGAACGCTGTTCTAGTTTGTAATAGAAGAAAATGTTATGTTTCGGTTGAAGATTAGTGAAAATAAAGATGCATTTGTCATTCCTGTCCAAGTTCACGGACTCTCTGAATTTGGAATTCATGGGCCCCTGGTTAATATGGTGAACTCTGTGCAGGGTACTCACAGTTCTTCCTGTAATCTGGTCTTGGTCAGGGTTGCTGCAATCCATTTGATATGCTGTGATAGCGTTGTCTCTTGAAGGGAATCGGAGTTTCTGCCCCCCTGACTCAAGTAGAGTTTTTAGCCCTTTAGGAAATGAGAAGATACTAACAAGCACGTGGAAGGGAGTGCTGCTTGGACACAGCTGAGATGAATCCAACCCTAATGGGTGAATGGGGCTTGGGGCAATGAGGATGGGGATTGTCGTCAACATGTCTCTTCAGAAACATTATAATCCGTCCCCTTAGGACATTTAAGTATTTTGGTGCTTACCTCAAGTTTATGGAGTAGACAGAGATCGTTCTAGTCTCCTTACATAAACCCTATATCTTACTAAACTGCTCTCTTGATGTTTCTACCCCTCTCCTTGTGCCTTCTCACCTCTGTGCCTTGTGCGTGCTGTCCTTTCTCCTGGGGTTCTCCCATTTCCATCATTTTCTGTCAAAGGAGTTTGGGTCTGGTGAGACCATGGGTAATTTGTTTTATTTTTTCCCCCACATTACAATTACCCCTTTCTCCTGTGGAATAGCCACAGGGGATTTATATTTATATTATATTTCCATTTTTATTACGGAAAAATATGCAACATTTATTTTAAAACATTTTGCTAATCTTTTTCTGTTTCATTCAAATCCAACTACCTCCTTGAGTGCTCTCCTGATATTCTCAGTTACCCAGTCTGAATTCTTATTACCTCCCCTGTGCTTCTCACATTCTGTATAGCATTAGTGAATGAGTTGCTTATTGAATGAATTGCTCATCCTGACTTTTCTTCCAGGTTGTAAGTCCTTTGAAAATAATGCTCATGTATTTTTTCATAGTCATATTTTCCTAGCACCCAGGACAATATCTTGCACATAATATCTTATTTTATCATTCTTATTAACTAATTATTTAATATGCTACATGGTAAACCAAGAAAATAAACACTTAAGGCCACATTTTAAATATAAGCGATGGTCAGTAACACTTTGTTTGAATTAATATAAAGTTGTTTTGAAAAGGCCACTATATACCCTGAAGAACTCAAATTACTCTATAAAAAAGATACTTGCACACATATGTTTATCGCAGCATTGTTCACAATAGCGAGAACCTGGAAGCAACCATGCTGTCCATCAAAAGAGGACTGGATTAAAAAAATGTGGTACATATACATGATGGAATACTATGCAGCCATAAAAAAGAACAAAATTATGAATTTAGCAGCAACCTGGATGGAACTAGAGTCTATATACTGAGTGACCTCTCACAGAAACAACAATCTGAATATCGCATATTCTCACTCAAATAGTGGACCTTGAACATTCATCGTAATACTGTAAGAAATGGACTGACAGTGGTGGGAAACTATGGGGGGGGAGGGGAAGGGAGGTGGGATTAACGGTAGCAATATCTGTCTGGGGGCGGGAAAACACCCCTTATCAACAAGGGTGCCTGAATGAAGCATATTTGTATACCTAACCCTTAACTGTACCCCACAATATCAAAATAAAAAATATTGATATTAAAAAAAAATCAACAGAAGGAAAATATGCAAAAAAAAAAAAAAGAAAAGGCCACTATTCACTGTAATAAGAACTGTTTGTTAGGAGGGCAGTATTTCTACTCATCTTTCTGTATCAGACTGACCTGATTCCAGCCCTTGCCTGGCTCCATCCAACCAAGAAAGATTTTTTTGTTAATCAGATTGGTCAAGTTATTTGTTGGGCTACATGCTGGGAAGGAAGGCATGTCCTTTAATCCCAGTCCTCTGTTATATTTTGTACACAATTTCTTCGATTCAGATGTTCTCAGGGAGGATGGACAGACAGGCAGGAACTGATTATTTCCGGGTCTCTGTCCATAAACAATAGATGCCATGTTAGATGCTATCAGAATTTTGCCAAAATCTCACCCCTAACTTAAACATCACAGAGGACAGCTACAATGGGAAGTTGATTTCATTCTGTTTATTACATAGGCAGCTGTGCTTTCTGTATTTATTTAGGGCTTTAGTACATCATAAAAAATGACCCAATTTCACAATATTGATGGTAGGAATTACTGTTTGCTGGCTCCAAGCACTCTTGGCAAGTTTGTGCCAGATTTTCAGATTTGTGTGGTGAAAGGAGCTCCAAATGACATAAACTTTTAGTGGCGGCATTTCTCTTTCATGTTTGGAAAGGAAGATGAGCAGATTGGGCTCACCAGGGTGGGTTTGCTTTACCCTCAGGTGATGAGAAGAGGAACCCTGAGTGGAGCTGCATGTTTTGCATCCAGATTTGCAGCTGGCAGCCATGGCATCATTGAGACGTTTCCGGGTGCCTCTGGTCTTGGTGCACACGTGCCTTAGATGCAGTGAATGCCCAGTTTATTGCAGTGTTATTTCTCAGATTATATTTCCTTTTGCTAGAGCTGTGACCTGGCCTTGCAACGTCTCTCACTGTGAAAGCATTAACATCACAGAAAAATGCAAGTACAGAGTACCCATGGTATGGTTTTGTGAGATATCAAATGTTTATAACACAAACTCTGTGTTGTATATGAAGCTTAAGGGTTCCTGCCACTTTGTACCACTTTGCAGTAGGTAATAGTCATGGAAGTTGGGGACTAGATTAGCCAGCCAACACTTTCTAGGGATTTGCTCAGCAAAAGTGTTTTTAGAATTTCTTAAATATTTTATAGGCCAATTTTTTCCCAAACATGCATTACAGGATTTAGGTGAAACAGAAGAGATTGCGGTCAGTTGAAAAGAAGACATAGTTTTCTTTACTGTAATATTTTGTTTTAAAGTTGAAGAGGCTTTAAGTAAGTTCATGGGCCTTAAGTACTCTTAGGAAAAAATATATTTTGTTGAATTTCTGTTCCTGTCTTTTTTTTTTCTTCCAACATGAAATTATAAGAGTTTTTCTGAATACTGGTAAAGCTAGAGACCCAAATATAGAATGCTGGAAGTAAATAGACTCGGTCCTAGAAGCTACTGCACAGTAAGAAAACTCATTGATTGTCCACACTGTAAATGACTAAGTGAGAAAATAATGGACATTTGCACTGAGCTCTACAAAAAGTTATCTGCAGAGCTCCAGACTTATATATACAACTGCCTTTTTAATTTTCCTCTTGGGTATTTTAAAGGCATCACAACTCATCTTACCACAATCCAGACGTGTGGATTGTATTCCTTGCTCAGTGAATGGTATTACCCGTCCTCTGATGAAATGTGGCAGAATAATGTATTGAAATGTGAAATTGTACTGTTTCTCTGCATGCTTTTCCCTATTCATTTGTGTCACTCTCTCCTTCAGTGAGAGACTCAGTGTGACTCTAAGCCTTAAGGATCTTGGCTGGACCTGGTGTCTAGGGCTTGTCTTTGGAAATGGCTTAAGCCAGTTACAGAGGGAGGAGTTGTATTGAAAAGACTTTTGAGACCAAGAAAGAGGAAAGAGAGTACCCCAACCAAGAAGAGAAAAGAGAAGTCTGAGAAGGATCTGTGTGGTGTTTCCATGGCTGTGTCCCTGTAGGTGAAGAGCCCTTAGGGAAATGACTGTACAGAGACTGTACAGTGTCGCTAGGGAAGCTGAGTGCAGCCCATCAAAGGCTCCTGTAACCTGAAAGTAGTAATACTATAGGCACCACAGGGATGATGGGGGGCTGGAACAATGGTCAGCTCAATGGTGACGGTGGGCAGACAACCACTGGACCAGGAGGAGGACTGTTGGAAACTTGGCACAACCTGGGGAAGAGGAATAGGGAGGGAATCTTAGTAGTCTGGCAGCCTGAGTTCTTAGAATTGGAATTTAAGAAAGTTGTAAATGCAATATTTACTCCACCTGATTAGTGGAGTAAAATTCATCCTACTACATAGGCAGACCACAGTCCTTCTTACCACTTTTCTGCCTCATGGCAAATGTATCACCTAAACTTGTGCCTCTACTTTCTGAATCCATTGACTTTTCGTCTCTACTGCCACCACCCTAGTCAAGTTTTCCACAAGTTCAAGTCTTACCATTTTAACCTTTTTAAAAAAAAAAAATGAAATTTTTGGTGAGCACGTCATTACACGTTTGTCAAAACCCATAGAATGTATAATACTAAGAAAGAACCCTAATGGAAACTGTAGACTATGGGTGATAATGATGTGCCAGTATAGGTTCATCACTAGTAATAAATAGACCATTCGGGTGGAGAATGTTGATTATGGGAGAGGCTGTACATGTATGGGGCAGTAGGTACAGAGGAATTCCTTGTACTTTCTGCACAATTTTGCTGTGATCTTAAAACTGCTCTAAAAAATAAAGTCAGTTATATCTATATCTACCTTTTAAAATACACATTTGCAACATGCAAACTCTTGAATGGATTCCCAATGTTATTAGAATAAAGGTCAAATTCTTTAACCTGGGCTATGAGGTTCTGTATGTACTGCCTTCTGCCTACTTTTTAAGCCTCCTCTCTCACCGTGGCCATCCCCAGTTTCTCAGCTCCAGCAGCTACCAACCCCAGGGCCTTTTCATAGCCTGTTCCTTGTGTGTGGAATGCTTGTTCCAGTCCTTGTTGACTGATTAACTCCTGTCCATTATCTCATTCTCAGAAAAACCTTCTCAACTTCTCTGGTTATGACAAATCTCTTCCTAACTTATAATATGCCTCAGGACAGCACGAGTTTTTCTTCGTAGCACCTATTGCAGTTGTATTCTATTTTTTTGGATGATCATTTGATTCATGTCTCTTTATCAATGGTCTTGTAAATTCCAGGAAGGCATGGATATTGCAAATCCAGTACTTAGCTCACTTCATATAACTGGCACACCACAGGCTCTGTGTTAGGGTCTTCAAGGTCACCACCAGGGTCAGTGATTCACTAGAAAGACTCACAGGACTTAGCATATAGTCATAATCACACCTATGAATTATTATGATGAAAAAATACAAATCAACGGCAACGAAGGGAAAAGGCAGGCGAACTGAAGTTTGGAAGAAACCAAGCACAAACGTCCAATCCTCCTCCAATGGAGTCACACAGGATGTGCTTAATTCTTTTAGTGGTGAGAAGTGACAATACATGTGAAGTGTTGTCTATGAGGAAAGCTCATCAGAGACTCAGAGCTCAAGATGTCTGTTGGGGCTAGTCATGAAGGCATGTACCCGATTCCAGACACCAGAAGGACAGATACATAGATCAATGGAACAGAATAGAGAATTCAGATATATGACCATACATATATAGTCAACTGATTTTCAACCATGGTTATAAGTGTAGAAAGGATAATCTTTTCAACAGCTGGTTCTGGAATGACTGGACAGTTATATATCAAAAACTGAATTCCAATGCATATTTCGCATCTTATAAAAAATTAACTGAAAATGGATGGCAGATCTAAATGTAGAACCTGAGACTAAAACTTCTAGAAGAAAACACAAGGGAAAATCCTCCTCCAATGGAGTGATCTTGGGTCAAGCAAAGACTATTAGATATGACAGAAAAGTCACAAAATATAGAAGAACAAATTGTTGAGTTCAACTTCATCACAATTAAAAACTACTCTTCTTAAAGAAACATTAACAGAATAATAAGACAAGTCAAAGATGGGGAGACTCAAGCCTGTAATCCCAGCACTTAGGGGGACTGAGGCTAGAAGATTGCCTGAGCCTGTGGGTTTGAGACCAGCCTGGGCATCATGGTGAGACCTTGTCTCTACAATAAATCAAAAAATTAGCCAGCATGGTAGCATGCTCCTATAGTTCCGGTTACTTGGAAGGCTGAGGCAGAAAGATTGCTGGAGCCCAGCAGGTTGATGTTGGGATGACTGAGAGTGTGCCACTGCACTCCATCCTGGGCGACAGAGTAAGACTCTAACTAAAAAAAAAAAAAGATGGGGAGAAATATTTTCATATCACATTTCCAACAAAGGGCTTATATCCAATATATATAAATAGCTTTCAAAATTTGACAATAAGAGACTAAACAATCTAACAAAAACTTTTCTGAAACAGTGGAGCAGACTTCACCAAAGAAAATCTGCATATGGTGAATAAGCACATAAAATATGCAAGCAGGGAGCGCAAATTATAACCACAATATAATACCATTACTAGCTTATCGGAAGAGGTATACACTGAAAACACACACACACACACACACACACACACACACACACACACACACTATACCAAATGTTTGCAAGGATATGGAGCAAGTAGAATTCTCATACACTGCTGGTGGGAATGCAAAATGGTATGCCTACTTTGAAAAACAGTTTAGCAGATTTCTTGTAAAGTTAAATGTATCCTTATCATACAACTCAGCAATACTTCCCTAGGTATTAAGAAAAAGAAGAAGAATGAATGAACTTTTAGCCTCCAGGAAACCTGGAACTGTTCCTGGTTCTACATAAAGAGCTTTTATCTATCTTGGTGGGTGATGGTGCCATTGTTCTTACTGTTTTCTTTTGAGTGAAATGAGTGGCTCCTGCTCCTGTCAACAATTGTATGCCTTATGCCTATGCAGCAGGCAGCTTCAATTTTAACTCTAATGATGCTTATGTTTCACTGCTTCTTCATCTGGGAAATCTCCCTGTGAAGACAAACGCTAATCTTTTAAAAGCTAGACAAGCAATCATGAAAATATTTTTGTTGTTAAAATCATACAGTATGAAATCTGAATGTCCTTTTTAAGGCTCACTCTCATCAGATTCTACTCCTTGGAGAGCACCACTGTTGTGTCTGTCTTTCCAGATCTTTCCCTGTATGTTCATAGATGTATACCTGAAACATTTTAAGCACTGTGTGTTCTGTTCATAAATAATCATGCTATGCATATTGCTCTGCAAGTTTTTTTAAAGTTTATATATATAAATATAAATAAATAAATAAATAAATAAATATATATAATTATACCCCTTAATTTTAAACTTCAAATTACTTGAATGTTATTCCATAAGATATTCGATATTGTATCAATATATTTAGAATTTCCACAGAAAATACCTTTTTTCCTTCTGTCCTTTACTTCTCCCAACAGT
>CAUYQG010021777.1:0-11284 GCA_963574415.1 Tarsius wallacei
ATTGATGCTAACAAACAAGCTAACCCATCTTCTTATTTGTGTGCTATTCCTTTCTATAAAGATCTAGTTTATAGAGAGAAGAAAAGGAAAAAGAAAGAAAACAAACAAAAACTAAAATAAAAAGAAAAAGATAAAAAAAAAGGCGGGGGAGAGGGCCAGAACAAAAGGGATAGAATCGAGTTAGTAAACTAACAGAACCAGTCAAGTATACTTTGAAACTTTTCATTTAAGTTCAATGTCCTTTCAGTTCTGATTTCTGGCTGTTTTTTCCCCCACGCTGGCAAGTTTATTCAATGGGTCAGTTTCACCTTTTGGTGTTGTTACCTTGAGTCGCCAGCAGGTGGTGCTGTCTCAGGCTCCAGGTGGTCTTTATCTCAGTTGCTTGTCCCACAGTGCCGGGAGCCTGACTGGGGGCCAGTCGGGAGTGGACTCACAGTAGGAGGTCCAAGGCTCACCTGGAAGTCAAAGCGGCAGTGATGGTGGCAGTGGCAGTGGCAGCAGCAGCGATCTTAGCCTCAGCATATCCTGTGTGGAGGGGTGGATCACCTCAGACACAGGCGGTGGGGGCGGCGACGGTTCCAGGACCACAGTGGCGTTGAAGGTGTCTGGCGGCAGCAGTGACGGCCACGCATGTCTGGACTGTGGCTGCGAGCCGGGCTGAGCTGCTCGTGGTGGCAGGGTGGGGCTGGCCAAGCCACTCGTGGATGCGGCGGTGGGACAGAGTGGGCGAGCCACTCACAGCGGCGGCGGCGGCGGCGGCGGGGGGGGGGGGGGGGGTGCGAGCCCCGGTCCCGCGGTGATGATCAGTGGCGGCGGCGGCCGGTCTGCTGTGATGTCTCTGTGGTGTCAGTGGCTGAGTTCCCTGTGGGGAGCAGGCTCCCAGGGAGAGAGTTCGAGTCTTTCTGTGTCCTCTTCTGCAGAGGTGTCCTCTTCTGCGGAGGTCTCACAGACCACACTGCCCAGTCTCAACTTTCTATATGACCTAGTAGTTCCCCTATTGGGAATATACCTGAAGGAACTCAAATCTCTCTATGAAAAAGTCACCTGCACACACATATTTATTGCAGTATTTTTCACTATAGCAAAAACATGGAACCAACTGTGCTGCCCTCAAAAGAGGAAGCGATTAAAAAAATGTGGTATGTATATACAATGGAATGTTATGCAGCCATAAAGAAGGGCAAAATTATGAACTTTGCAGCAACTTGGATGGACTTAGGGTCTATAATACTGAGTGAGCTTTCACAGAAACAAAGAACTGAGTACCACATGTTCTCACCCATAAGCAGACTTTGCACAATTGTCATAACACTGTAAGAAAGGGACAGGCAGTAGGGAAACTGTGAGTGTGTGTGTGTGTGGGGAACCCTCATCAACAAAGGTACCTGCACAATGAACATTTGTATCTAACTCTGAATTGTACCCCATATCTTTAAAATAAAAAATTTTAAATAAAAAATTTAAAAAAATTAAATTGCCAAGAGAGTAGATTTAAAATCTTCTCATCATTAAAACATAATAAGTGTTTAAGGTATGGCTACATTAATTTGTATTACTTATTACCATTTCCCAATATATGCATATATTAAAACAATTATGTACATTATTAATATATACAGTTTTTATTTCAAAAAATAAATAAATTTTTATTGGATAAATAAATACCTGTATGTTCCATTGATTTTTGGCAAGTGTTTTAAATGTATTAAATGGCAAAAATAAATTTTTAAACATCTGGTGCTTTTAAAATTGAATAGGCAAACGAAAAAGAACAAATTTGGGTCTACCCTTCATACTATATAGAAAAATTAACTCAAAATGGATAAATGGTCTAAATCAAAGAACTGATACTATAAAGTTTAAAAGAAAACATAGGTATAAATATTTATGAACTTGGATTTGTCAGTACTTTTAAAATATATAACGCCAAAAGCATATGTAACAATGAAAATAACTTAGGACAAGTTAGATTTCATCAAAGTTTAAAAGTTTTGTGCATCAAGAAATACAATTAAGAAAATGAAAAAACAATAAAAAATGTGAGAAAACATTTACAAGTCATGTATCTGATAAAGGTATAGTATCTATATTATATAAGAACACTTCAAATTCCTAAGTAAAAATGCAAATCATTTACATATGGGTAAAGCCTACAAATAGACATTTATCTAAAGAAGATATACAAATGGACAATAAGCACATAAAAACTCAACATTGTTTATAAGGGGAATTTAAGTGTAACTACAATAAAATAACACACACAATAGGATAACTATAATTTTAGTAAATGAAAAATAATAAATTTTGTTTAGAATCTGAAGAAATTTGTATTCTCTAACATTTTCAGTGGGAATGCAAAATGGTGAAGCCACTGTGGAAAACAGTTTAAAATTTCCTCGAAAAGTTAAAATGGAGTTACTATATGACTCAGCAATTTTGCTCTTGAGTCTATACTCAAGATAACTTGTACAAGAATGTTGATCACATCATGGATAATAATCAGTAAGTACAAACAACCCAGATGTTTACCAACTGATGAATGAATAAACAAATGTGGTTTAGCCACCCAATGGAATATTATTCAGTCATAAAAAGGAAAGAAGTACTGACATGTTGTAATACAGATGAAACTTGAAAATATTTTGCTAAGTAAAGAAGTAGGCCACAAAATCATGATGTATCTATCTATCTATCATCTATCTGTCTATCTATCTTCTGTATATTATTACATATTACATATATGCATATTTCCATTCATATGAGAGTTGTACACATACTGTATGATCCATTTATGGAAAATGTCCAGAATAGGAAAATTCATAAAGGCAAGAAGCAGATTAGTGGTTGCCAAGAATAGATAAAGTGGAGGAATTGATTAATGAATAGCATTTTATTTTTGGAGTCAGAGAGGTGATGGGAATGTTCTGCAGTTAGATAGTGGTGATGGTGGCATAGTATTGTGAATATACTAAAGGCTATGTATTTGTATTCTTTAAAATAGTAAACATTAAGTTTTGTACATTTTATTTCAGTTTAAAAACACTGAATTTTTATTTTTCTTACCAATATCAGGTAGTTTTTAAATATTGTTGGATTTCCTGGGTTTTACTTTCATCATGGCTAAAATATGAAGCTACTATGTCTGTAAAAATATTCTCATGAGAATTAAGTTACATAACATGCCAAATATGGAAAGTTGACTCACAGAACTTGTGTGAAAAATAGTCATGCAATGAGTCAGAGTTACCATTCATCAATGGATACTAACTTCTACCAGTACTCCGAACCTTTCTAGAGGACAGTGGCAATATTTGCTTTTGGTTACCCAATTTTTCTTAACATTATAAATAGAGGTCTGGTGCATAGTAAGGTTTTTATAAATAATATGCTGAATAAAAATAAAAAGAATACATGTGTGAATTTATAATTATTCATCAAATAATGTTTTTACATATACTTTATATAATTATTTAAAAATATAAAATTGGCTGAACACATTTTTAAAATGTGAATTTAAAAGTGTAAATTCTAATGAATACTTTCACTAAGAATTAATACTAGATATGTAGATGAATAAGTAGCTCACATATAAATCGCTCTTTTAGATGTGAATTTTTTTTTAGTGCAAAGGAGAACAGGCCTGTATGGTATATCTGGCAAAATGATAGTTGTCTTTCAGTGTCAATCTACATTACTGACATTAAATTAAGCTTCAAATAAACATCTGAGCATCCAAATAAAGTCTGCTTCTTATTGGTTGAGCAGTGAAGAGGGATAAAGACACATCGGGTTTGGACTCCAGAGGGATTCTTAGATAGATAAAGGCAGGCAGAGTTTCCTCTCTCTCATCTGATTTTTGAAAGGGAAAATATACATATATAGTTTATTTCTCCCAATACTTAGAAATCTTACAGTATCTTTGAATAAACTGCAATGTATTTAATTAAATTAAGACATATCCTACACCTTAGAATTTAAGTCCATGTTATCTAACATTCATTATCATAACCTTAACCTGAGGTAAATGTTAGAATCTAAGTTTCCAGATACCTCTCCCATAGATTATGATTTTTTTAGAATAAAGAGGAGCCCAAGTATCTATACTTTTGATAAATACCCAAGTAGTATATTATTTGGGCATCTTTGAAAATGGATTTTTAAAAAAATTATAGTTAACTCAAGTATTTATGTATTTTAATCCACTTCCCAATCAAAGAGAGAAAGGACATTTTAATAAAGATGACACTATTTAACATTTTATTGAGTGAAGCATTCATGATTGTAAATTGCATTAGGTTTTATATTGTCAAATATACAATTAAGGTAATAGTTTTTTAAATGTTATTGAATACAGAGAATAAAAATTCTTTAATCACAGGTTGAGTTAGAGTCTTCAATATCTTATATTCCATCTTATGTGCCATAGAAGACTTCACCTGGTCATCTAGAAATTTAAGGTTCTGAATGAGAAGATGCTAGTTAGTTGAAGAATCCAGCATAAAATAGGATCATAATAAAAGCCATAGCAATGTGTAGCTCTTGCAAAAAGTCAGCATCTACCATTATGACGGAATTCAATTTTTTCTTTACTTGTCCTATAAATTAAAAAAGAGAAATAAAAAGAAATTATTAAAATAATATTTTTAAGTTCCCTGAGTATTGCATAAAATGTTTCTAAAAGAGAGGGATTTGAACATGTGACAGTTTAGAGAAACCGTGCTCCACTTCTACAAGCAACTGGGCCCCATCTGTTCTGCAGCCCTACACAAGTTCTCTCACCATCTGGGGCTACTTGACTTTTTCTACATGCCTAGTCCAGAATCAGTCTTGGAAACCTGCCCAAACATGAGACAGTAGAGGATTATGGATTATTTTACATGTGGTGTTCTAGAAGAAAAACTCAATTTTGAGATTAATGAGCAAATATTTTATGAAAGAAAATATCTGTAAGAAAAACTGTGGAAAAAGGTAGGAAGGCTGAAACTTTAGACAGCAAACTCCTTCAGAATAAAGGAGACAGGAAGGTAGATTGGATGAAGTGTTCTAGACTACTCTGACCTTTAAAGGAAAATTTGGAGGCAGTCAAGGAATTCAGGAGACAAAGTGGATGATCAGAGGAGTCTCTCCCCAGCATTAATGGGCCCATTGTAATAGATTTCAGAGTTCTTTAGTTAAGTTTCTTACTCAGTTGTGCTGTCTGTAGTTTATAGCTTCATCATGAGGATTATCATTCAGTATCTGGGCTTTGGAATTACATTATACTGGTCATTAGTTTTCCATTAGTAATTTATAATTAAATTAAGCTAAATTAAATTATTTATGCATTTGCAGATCATGTAGTAGTTATAATTAAATGGTCAAATAAAAAAAACCTTTTAGAAATGAGAATTTCAGGAAAAAGTACAAATGTATTCCTATGACTGTTACAGAGCTACGGTTATATTCTATGTAACTTAGACTTGTGCCTAAGTCAACAGGAACATGGATTTTCCTATCATTTTGTGATAGTTTCTCCATTACTTTAAAAGAGCTAATATTTTAAACTTTTGTACTTACAACTTTACACTGCAGAAAATACATTTATTGCTGTAAGTTTGGCCATTGTTTGCACAGACTGGATCCATTTCCCTGGTGCACATATATACTGAATGTTCATACATACTACAGTTTATCTGTTAAACATAAAGAGAAAACATTTGCTCCACCACCTGAACATTAATCACAATAGCACAAGGGAGGGATCAGCAGTCATGAAACACTGCCACGGGAGGAAAGGAATGGGGAGAGCATGAAACAATACAAAGTGTACCTAGTCCTAAATCAGGGGAAGTAAGGACTAGTTGGAAGCCCAAACTTCACCTGCAAGTAGATTACTTATGACCTAATCCTGACTTGTACCCCACATCTTTACAATAAAATAAAGTAAAAAAAGAGGAAACATAGACTTTATCAAATTAAATAAGATTCAAAAGAAAACATTGAAGTGCCCACCACCCACTTAAATGCAAAATATTATAATATTTTACATGCTTAAATAATTGCTTAAACCATACAAATGACTGAAGGTTTTTAAAAAATAATTTAGCCAACATGCCTACACTTCTTCTTGTACCCAGGTCAAATAATCCCAACAATTTTATACTGCAAGAAATAATAAAACTGAAATTTTAATTTATTATCTGCTTGCTTATCTCAATAACTTCACTACATATGTATTTATTCATGTATATGTGCTTGTATATATGTTCATAACCATATATCATATATATAAAATTTGTTTAGTATTGGCAACATTGCTAATTTACAAACCAATACTGTATGAGTTCTTACATGAACTGCTTTTAAACTTTTTGTAACCTTTATACAGATAGTTAGAATTATTGTTCATTTTCTTAACCTCTATGTAATATTCCATTATGTGACTATATTAAAATTATTTTATCCACCCTTCAGTGTATAATCATTTTTAAGATACTCTTGCTTTGTTAGGATAAACATTTCTACTTTAAACACCCTTTAACACATATTACACAGTTGTGTACAACAAGGTGTAAGTCTATTAATAAAATTTTTGAACAATGGTATTTTTGACCTTGTCTATAATGCCAAATGGTTTTATATGGCTGGCAAGCCATATTTCTTGACCTTAGTGTAATAACAACACAAGGGGACTTTTTTGATTGGTTTTTATTTTTTGTCTTTACTTTTTATTTTATTTTATTTTTTATTTTTTTGAGTTGGCGTCTCACTCCGTCGACCAGACAGGAGTGCAGTGGCCGCTCCCGGCTACCGCAGCTTTGACCTGCTGGGCTCCGGCGATCCTTCTGCCTCAGTCTTCCAAGTAGCTGGAACTACAGGCATGCGCTACCAAGCCCGGCTAATTTTTTGATTTATTGTAGAGATGAGGTCTCACCAAGTTGCCCAGGTGGGTCTTGAACCTGCGGGCTCAGGCAATCCACTCACCTCAGTCTCCCAAGGCGCCGGATTACAGGCTGAGCCACCGAGCCCGGCTGTGTCTTTACTTTTTAAATGATGATTCTTTTGTAATTTTTTTTTTTTGGTGAAATTTGCCATCAAAATGTACAATATAAAAAAGTTATGTTTTTCTTTTCAATTTTCATATTAATCAATATTAACTTACCACATTGCGAAGGAGTGATGAAGATGCAAAAGAAGTTTCTGCAACCAATACACAAAAGACACATTAAAGAGAAGAAAAAGAGGGGGAAAGCACCGTTTTTGATGGGAAGTGCCCACACTTTTCTTTTCTTTTCTTTTTTAAAGTCAGAGTCTCACTCTGTTGCCCAGGTTGGAGTGCAGTGGCATGCTCATAGCCAACCCGACATCTACCCACTAGGCACAGGAGACACTTCTGCCTCAGCCTTCCAAGTAGCTGGAACTACAGTTGTGTGGTACCCCGTTCAGCTAATTTTTGGAATTATTGTATAGACGAGGTCTCACCAAGTTGCCCAGGCTGGTCTTGAACCCCTGGATTCAGGCAATCCTCTCACCTCTGGCCTCCCAAAGTACTGGGATTACAGGCTTGAGTCACTGTGCCCAGCCGTGTCCATAATGACCATGCAGGTAATAAAGTAAGCCTTTTGTGGCAGTATCAAAATAGTAAATTCATAAAATGACTTCAAATCTGGAAATATTTTATTATTCCCAAATTAACATTACTTGTGGCAATTTTATGTATTGTTTAATAATTCCCCTAATCGTCTTTTGAATATTTCAGTGGTTTGTTAACGAATGAGACAGCATAGTAAGAGAAGATGCCTTGCATAAAGTCACTTACTATGCATTACATTATGTGGACATAAGTTACATGGAATAACTTAAGAATTTAGTTAGTACTCAGCTCTAGTATCAGTAATCTATTCACAAACCTCACAGCTACTTTATTATAAAATTAATGAGCCACTTTGAGTTTTAAGAAAGATAACTTGTCAGCAGAAAAATCATTAAGTCCCGTCCTTACACAAGATTTTGGCTTGGAGTCAGGGCTGAAACGTAAGACATCAGATTGTCAAGGAATGTCAGATCTAGTATAGGTTACTCCCTCTTCTTTGTATTTAGCAACCATGGAATGTTACATTCAAAAAGAAAAAAAAATAAATGAATATCTTTGGTCACAGATAAACACAAGTCTACTGCCCATTCTAACTCATCTTGTCTCTACTTTTCTAAGGTAGGGAAATGAGAGAAAAATGTCTACTGATGCAATTTTAAAAAGACATTTGTAACACACCCTATTTTTATTTTATCAGCTTTAAATGAACAAATCCAACAAAATTAAGCCTTCCATTACTAAATTATAGGTTGTTGTCTACATTTCTCAAAATATGTAAAATACTTCAACCAGAACTGGATTTACTCACCAGAATTATGAGGAAATGTCAAGGCAATGATGAAAATAGCTTTGATCCATGATGAGAAGAAAGGCATTTTATCAAGTCTGTGAAAGAAATCTTTAGAAATGTTTAACACATAGCACAGGGACAAATTGTTCATTTCTAAGTGAAAGTTTCTTTCATGTAAAGGAGCTGTTCTAACCCCCTAGGTCCCTAATTATGGAGGACTATTCCTTCATTCTTTTCCCAACCCTCAGGATTAATAAGACATAACATGTGAACAGAAGAAATCCAGAGACTGAAAAGAAACCCCAGCATGCCATCTTTGCACATTTAAAAAAATGTTTTCACCCTTCCCCAACCCTTTGTGTTAGCCCACAAGGGGCCTGCCTGCATTTAAAAACATGCATATCGATATCTTAATTTTTCCTCAGAAAATAGGCACACTTATTTGAGGAAGGAATCATTCTAGCAGTCCTCACAGCAATTAGACTCCAGGGGTACCTTCCTAGAGCCCCCACATCATCTACCTGACCCAGAGAAATAGTGGAGAGTGAGCCTAACAGCTGCAGAGAATCTATTTTTTTTTTCCTTTTCTTCTCAGCTCTCCACCTGGCTAAGTAGTCTCCTTTATTGATCTGCTGAAGAGGAGTTTTATGGGGTAAGATAGATAGCTCAGGATAGATAAGACACAGAGGTATGCTGAGTTCTGCCTGGAGGCTGTGAAGTATCTTCTGAAACATACTTCACATGTTTGTCAACAGATCTTTCATCAGCAGGAGGTTTGGGACAATTTGATCTGTTGTATCCAGAAGGGAGGAGAGAGATAAGGTAATAAGAGCACATAGAGATCCTTACTAAGATAGAGAAGAGCTGCTGAGTTGGAAAAGTCAAGAATATAAAAGAAAAAGAAAAATGAATTCGAGGAATTGTAATTGAATACATGCTTAGACCCTTAGTATTTTGCAACACTAGACACATTAGACTTAATTAAAGATTTGTTTTTATTAGACTTTTAATTTTGATGTAAATGTAGAATCCACGTAAAATCCTAAATACTAATGCAGGGAGTTCTTGTCTTCCCTTTCATGAGTTTCCCAAATGGGAACATCTTGTAAAGCAATAGTACAAATTCATTACCAGAAATAGACATTAACTAGAGACATTTAACTTACGTCCAGCCCCATCCCCAAGATTATAGATTACTTGTTTGTACATGAAGCCTGAGCAATGATACATTTTAAAAAACTCTCAAATGAGTCTGAAGGCAGCCAACTTTGGGAATCCAAACTACAAGAGAGGATGTGAAGAGTAGAAAAAAGAGAGAAAGAAGGCTAAGGAGTAAAACTGAGATCACATCAGACAATGCCCTAATCATATGTTAGAAAATTTTATCTTTACCTCTGAGCTCAATGTGAAACAGTGCACAATTTAAAGTATGGAGAGATTTAATCAGAGTTATTTAACCTTCTTCATGGTCTCATTTTTGGAAAGAGTTTTTTGGCAGTTGAAAACCTTGAATTTAAGTCCCATCTACCACTGAATAACCTTGACACAATATTTAGACTTTATAATCCATAATTTCTTGATTTTAAACATTAAAATAATGACTTACACTTAATAGATGTCATAAATAAAAAAGACATAAAATTAAAACAATCAGCATTTCAATTGTGTGTTATGGTTAAATTTGTTATCCTACTATAACCTGCTTTTATAGCAGTGAATAAAGCTGAGATTTAGAAAACAGCCATTTAGCATAGTAGTGCTTCATGCCAATATAATGGACATGGCATTTGAGAGATATTTGAACTGAAGTTGAGATTTGAAGTTATTGTTAAATTTTTATGACCCACATATCGGTCTTCTTTTATATGTGTTCCTTAGCAGAGCTTAAGAGCAAAAGAGACCATCCACAATTTACAACAAGCCACACGCTTTTAAAACTAATAAGTAAATGGAATGCATTGGATATATTTAATATAGCTTCATGAAGAAAAAATATGTATCTTATTCAACTTGTGCCAAAGAACAATTAAGGAGAAGACTGTCTTTAAGATCATTGGCAATAGAGAATACAGAGAGAGCAAAAGACTTTAGCCAAGAAATGGAGAAACCCTGTTTAGTGGATCCAAGAAGAGAAAATTGGGGTGACAAAACACAAATTAACACTGAGGAGGAAACATAACTACCAAAATTGAAATAAAGATAATACAAAATGAAAATAAGTTACTATTTGATAATAGTTAAAATTTTATTAGAATTTTTTAAAAAGGCATATTATTTATGCATTTCTATATTGTTGTGGGGAGAAAGGGATGGTGAATTGTAAAAGGAAACTCACTCTTTCTGATTTTCAAACCTGTTAATTTCATTTTGTTTGCAGTGCACTGCCAACCCAAAGCAAGAGCTCTGCAAAGAACACACAAAACAGCTGCTTTTCTGTCATAGATAAGAAAATCAAGTGCAGTGGAGGGAACCATCAGGTTAAAAATTATGAAGCTACAGCAGAGATTTTTGGTGCATTTTTAAAGTAATCTATAAAATACTGTCAGTATAAAATAGCCAAACAAATCAGAAATAAAAAGTTAAGTATTAAGATCATTTTGGTACTTAATTATTGAATTTCAAATTTACTAAAGGCTCCAGTAGTTAAAAGTATGATATTGTTGCAAAAATATAAATAGCTCAAATGAATAGTGTGAAGTTTAGCAATAATTCTGCACAAATGCAACAATTTTTAAATTTTATTTATTTTCTTTTTTCTTTTTTTCTTTTTTAATTTTTATTTGAAATTGTGGGGTACAATTCAGGGTTAGGTATACAAATGTTCATTGTGCAGGTACCCTTATTGATGAGGTGTGTCCCCCGCTTTCCCAGGTGGATATTGACTACTGTCAATCCCAGCTACCCGCCTCCCACCTCCCTCC
>CAUYQG010021779.1:0-10365 GCA_963574415.1 Tarsius wallacei
CTGGAACTACAGGCGCGCGCTACCACGCCCGGCTGATTTTTTGATTTATTGTAGAGATGAGGTCTCACTTGCCCAGGCGGGTCTCGAACCCGCGGGCTCAGGCAATCCACTCACCTCAGCCTCCCAAAGGCGCGGGATTACAGGCTGAGTCACCGAGCCCAGCTAAAGAGGACATTCTTAATTCAGACCCAGGTCATCTGCCTCCAGAGCATATGGTCTAAACCCCTCTTTAAGCTCTATGCCTAACACAGTATGCAGAGATAATGGCCAATGTTGGTTGAATTGAATGGAACTGGACTACCAAATGTTTACTTCTGTACCCTGATGAGAAATGTATGTGGTTCACAACTAGAGCCGTTTTGCCCCCAGGTGACATTTGTCAATGTCTAGAGACATTTTTGGTTGTCATACGTGTGGGAGGAGGTGCCACTGGCGTCTGGTGATTAGAGGCTGGGGATCCTGCTAAGCATCCTGCAGTGCACAGGACAGTCCCCACAACAAAGAGCGATCCGGCTCAAATGTCAACAGAGCTGAGGTTGAGAAATCCTGGTGTACATAATTTTGGTAATGTTATGTGAAAAACGGAGGCAAGATGATCCCCAACAATCAAAGCAACAAAAGGTTTATACTCATAACATATCTTCTAAGGAGGGTTTTTTGAGCATTTTCATTGTTGAATTTCCTTTATGAGCAGTTGCAGGGTATTGTTAAAAGACAAGAAACATCTTTGCCATTCTCCCAAGACAGGATATTAGCAAGATGTGGGCTGATATCTGGTGTAGAAATACTGTGAAACTATGGAAGCAAGATTTATTTATTTATTTTTGAGTCAGAGTTTCACTCTGTTGCTTAGGCTGGAATGCAGTGGCACAATCATGACTCACCACAGCCTTGACCTCCTAGGCTAAAGCCTCAGCCTCCTGAGTAGCTGGGACTACAGACTCATGCCACCATGCGTGACTAATTATTATTACTATTTTTTAATAGAGATAGGGTCTCACTATGTTGCTCAGGCTGGTCTCAAACTCTTGGGCTCAAGCAGTGCTCCTGCCTCAGTCTCCCAAAGTACTGGGAATACAGGCATGAGCCACCACAACTGGTCTGAGATGTGTGGTTTTGTTTAGGACTTATATGTTGTAATCTTTGTCTAAATTTTTCTTTGTATAGCTTTAAAACTTTTTTCCTTAAATTTAAAAGTTGTGGGGTACATGTGAAGATTTACTACATAAGTAAATTGTGTGCAGGCAAAGTTTGGGCTTCTAGTTAGCCCTCTCCTCCCCCACCCCTATAGTAGGACATGGTACCTGGTGGGTGGTTGTGTGCCCCCATCCTCCTCTCCCTTCCTCCTTTAGTGCACAATCTGTTGTTCCTGTCTTTGTGCTTGTGTGCACAATATTTACTGCCTGCTTATGACTGAGAACATGTAGTATTCAGTTTTTTTGTTTCTGTGATAGTTCACACAGAAGGATGGTCTCCAGCTGCATGAATGTTGCTGCAAAGGGCATGATTTTGTTCTTTGTGGCTGCATAGTATTTCATCATCTATATCCACATTTTCTTTGTCCAGTCCACTTTCAACAGGCATCTGGGTTGGTTCTGTGTTTTTACTATTTGAATAGTGCTGCAATAAATATATGCATGCCGGTGTCTTTTTAGTAGAGCAGTTTATGTGACTCTGAGTATATTCCCAGGAGTGGGGTTACTGAATTTTTAGTAGCTCAATTTTTAGTTCTTTGAGAAATTGTCACACTGCTTTCTACAATGGTTAAAAAAAGCATTCTCTTTTCTCCTCAGTCTCACCAACAACTGTTGTTATTTTGACTTTTATTTATTTATTTTTTTGAGCTGGAGTCTCACTCAGTCACCCAGACTGGAGTGCAGTGGCCGCTCCCGGCCACCGCAGCCTCGACCTGCTGGGCTCCGGTGATCCTTCCGTCTCAGCCTTCCAAGTAGCTGGAACTACAAGGTGTGCACTGCCACGCCCGGCTACTTTTTGATTTATTGTAGAGCTGAGGTATCGCCAAGTTGCCCAGGCAGGTCTCAAACCCGTGGGCTCAGGCAATTCACTCACCTCAGCCTCCCAAAGCGCTGAGATTACAGGCTGAGCCACCGAGCCTGGCCTTATTTTGACTTTTAAATGCTAGCCATCCTGACCCATGTGAGGTGGTATTTCATTGCTGTTTTGATTTGCATTTCTCTGATGATTAGTGAAAGACTAGGCATTCTTTTCATGTTTGTTGACTACTTGAATGTCTTCCTTTGAGAAGTATCTGTTAATGTACTTTACCCACTTTTTAAAGGTCTCATTGGTTTTTTCCTGTCAATTGTTTGAGTTTCTTATAAATGCTGGATGTTAGGCCTTTGTCAGAGGCATAGCTTGCAAATATTTTTTTCCCATTCTGTTGGTTGTCTCATTAATCTCTTGATGGTTTCTTTTACTGTGCAAAAACTTTTAGCTTGTAAGGTACTACCTGTCAATTTTCTTTTTTGCTGTATTTGCTTTTGAGGACTTGGTCATGAATTTATTTCCTAGGCCAATGTCCAGGAGGGTGTTCCCTAAGTTTTCTTCTAAGATTCTTATAGTTTGAGGTTTCACATTTAAGTTCTTGATACATTTTGAGTAAATTTTTGTGTGTAAGGGTTCAGTTTCATTCTTCTGCTTGTGGTTATCCAATTTTCTCAGCACCATTTGCTAAATATGGTTTTCGTCCCCCAATCCTTGTTTTTGTTGTCTTTGTCAAAGATGAGTTGGTTGAAGATCTTATCTCCAGATTCTCTGTCCCTTTCCATTGTTTTTATGTGTCATTTTTGGACCAGTATCATGCTGTCTTGGTTGCTATAGACTTGCAGTAAAGTTTGAAGTTTGGGAGCTTTGTTCTTTTTGCTGAGGATTGCTTTAGTTATTCAGGTTTTTTTTTTTTTTTTCACTTCCATATGAATTTTAGTATTGTTTTTGTAGGTCTGTGAAAAATTATGTTGGTAGTTTGATAAGGTTTGCATTGAATCTGTAGATTACCTTGGGTAGAATGGACATTATATGACAATATTGAATCTTCCAATCCATGAGCATGAGATGTTCTACCAATTGTTTGTGTCATCTTTGATTTCTTTGAGCAGTGTTATGTAGTTCTAATTGTAAAGCTCTTTCACCTCTTTGGTTAGATGAATGCTGAGGGGTTTTTATTTTGTGGCTATTGTGAATGGGATTGTGTTTTTTATTTGGTTCTCAGTCTGCCTGTTGTTGGTATATAGAAATGCAATGATTTTTATACTTTGACTTTGTATCCCGAGACTTTACCAAAGTCATTTATCAGTGCAAGGAAGTTTTTGACAGACTCTCTAGAGTTGTCTTGTATGTAATATCTGTGAGGAGGGATAACTTAACTTCCTCTTTTCTAATTTGAGTGTCCCTAATTTCTTCCTCCTGCCTGACTGCTCTGGCTAGGACTTCCAGTACTATGTTAAATAGGAGGGGTACAAATGGACGTTCTTGTCTTCTTTCAGTTCTTAGGGGGCATGCTTCCAGCTTCTGCCTATTATGTAAGATATTGGCTTCAGTTTTTTCATAGATGACTCTTATTATTTTGTGGAACGTTCCTTCAATGTCTAGGTGTTTAAGGGTTTTTATCAAGAAGGGATGTTCTACTTTTATCAAATGCTTTTTCTGCATCTATTGAGATGATCATGTGGTTCTTGGTTTTATACTTGTTTACGTGGTAGATTTCATTGATTTGTGTATGTTGAAACCCACCTGGTCATGATGGATGATTTTTGTAATGTGCTATTGGATGTGACTTTCTAGAATCTTGTTGAGAATTTTTGCATCTATATTCATCAGTGAAACTGGCCTGTAGTTTCTTTCTTCTTTGTTGGGTCTTTGCCATTTTGGGGTTTCATGATGATATTGGTGTCATAGAATGAGCTAGAGAGAATTCCTTCCTTCTCAATTGCTTGGAATACTTTCAATAGACTGGTATCAGCTCTTCCTGTATGTCTTGTGAACTTCAACTGAAAAACGATCTAGCCCAGGGCTTTATTTTTTTTTAATGGGGAGATTTCTTGTTACTGAGTCAACTTCTTAAATTGTCATTGGTTTGCTTAGGGTTTCAATATCTTCCTGTTTCAATCTTGGGAGGTTATATAATGCCAGGAATTTCTCCATTTCCTATAGATTTTCTAGCTTACTCACATAGTTCATAGTAATCTCTGATATCTTTTTTATTTCTTCAGGGTCACTTGTAACATTCATTGCCTTTTTAATTTCTAATTTGTTTATTCAAATTTAATTTTTTGTTGTGAATCTGGCTAGGGGTCTGTCAATCTTATTTATCCTTTCAGAGAACTAGGTTTTCATCTCATTTTTCCTTTGTATGATTTTTGGTCTCTATTTCATTTAGTTGTGATTTTATTTTGATACCTTCCATTGTTCTACTGATTCTTAGGTTGAATTGCTCTTGTCTTTTCAGCTCCCTTAGGTGTGGCATTAGACTGTTTATTGAGATCTCTCTATTTTCTTGATGTGTATGTAATGTTATAAGTTTCCTTCTTACCACTTTCATGGTATTCCAGATATTTTGGTATGTTGTGTCTTTTTTTTGTTTGTTTCTGAGAATCTTTTCAAAATTTCTGTCTTGATTTCTGTGTTAACCCAAAAGTCATTCAAAAGTGTGTTGCATAATTTCCATGTGGTTGTGTATTTTAGGGGGTTTCTGTTTGTGATGATATTTATTTTTGTTCCACTGTGTTCTGAGAATATGATTGGTATGATTTTGGTCTTTTGAAATTTGTTCATGCTTGATTCATGTCCGAGTTTGTGATTGATCTTGGAGTGTGTTCTATGTGCTAATAAGAAAAGTGTATATTCTGTAGTTGTTGGATGAAGTGTTCTGTAGATGTCTATTACATCCAATTGCTTCAGTGGTGCATTAAGGTTTTAGTTTTCTTGTTAGTTTTTTGCCTCGGAGATCTGTCTAAGGCTGTTAGGGGGGTCTTAAAGTCTCCAACGATAATTGTATGGCTGTCTGTGTGCTCTCTTAGATTAATTAGCAATTGATTTTCATATGAGTGCCTCTATATTGAGTGCATATACATTCAAAATGGTTATTTCTTGCTGGTGGATTGAGTCTTTTCCTTCACTGTCCTTTTTAACTTGTGCTGGTTTAAAGTGTGTTTTGTCTTGTACAAGAATAGCTATTCTTGCTCTTTTCGTTTTCCATTTGTCTGAAAGACCTTTCTCCAGCCCTTTATCTTGATCTTTGTGGGTGTCATTTGCAGTAAGATGGGTTTCTTAAAAGCAGCAGAATGATGGATCATGCTTCTTTATCCAAGTTGCTGCTCAATGCCTTTTGAGTGGCACATTCAGTCTGTTCTCATTTAAGTTGATTATTGATTTGTGGAAGTTAGTTCCTATCATATTCTATTAAGAGACTGGTTTGTGTTTTAGGTTTGTGGCTGACTTATACTGTATGTAAATTCTGTGCTTGTCTATTCTTCTATTCTTACATTTTTGTGCTTAGAACTTTCTTAAGCATCTCCTGAAGGGCTGTCTGGAGATGGCATATTCTAGTAGGAATGTGGTGTCTGAGAAGAATTTTAATTTTCCTTCATTAATGAAGCTTAGTTTGGCAGGATAGGAAATGTTTGGCTGGAATTTCTTTTTTTAAGGATGTTAAAGATGGAACCCCTGTCTTTTCTGGCTTGTAAGATTTCTGTTGAGAGGTCCTCTGCAATTATGATGGTATTTCCTTGGTAAGTTGTCTGTCTCCTCTCTAGCTGTCTATAAGATTTTTAATTTCATGTTCACCTTGCAAGTCAGATTATTATGTGCTTAGGGGATGATCTTCTAATGTAATACCTAGAGGGTTTTCTGAATCTCTTATGTCTGCATGGCTGCCTCTCTAATGAGATAGGAAAAATTTTCTTGGATGACATCTTAGAAGGTTTGTTCCAGGGTAGTCTCAGTGCCAAGCATCTGTAGATCTTGTCATTTTTACATGATCCCAGAACTCTTGTAAGCTTTGCTTATTCTTCCTAAGTCTTTTCTCCTTGTTTTTGTCAGACTGGGTTAGTTCAATAATTTGATCTTCAAGCTCTGAGATTCTTTTCTCTGCTTGGTCAGTTCTGCTGTTAAGACTTGCTATTATGTTTTGAAACTCCAAGAGATAGTTCTTCATTTCCAGAAGTTCAGTTTGGTTCTTTTTTAGAATGACGAGGCCAACTTTTACTTCCTGCAGTATTTTTGTGGCCTGGTTGATTCAAGTGTCCACTTTCTCATGGATCTTGTTGAGTGTCTTTACCATACACAGTCTGAATTCTTATGTCTATTGTCAGGGTCAGGAAGTTCTGAATGGGTTTTATTGCTTGGGATGTTGGAGGTCCTTTTGTAGGTGTTGTCTCATTAAGGTTGGGGATTGCCTGTGGTTTTTTGCTCATCTTCTTTTTATTTTTTGTTTTATTATTATTTTTTTATTAGATAAAGTTGCTACTATTGAGGTGGCTGTGTGTGTGTGTGTGTGTGTGTGTGTGTGTGTGTGTGTGTGTGTGTTTTCTTGACCTCCCTCTTCTGGTCCACCTGTGGGAGGGGCAGCAGTGGCAGGAATGGTGACGAACTAGGAGGAAACCATTTGGCACTAATTCACTGGCACACTTTGGTGGGGTTGGGACAAGTCCTTTCCTTTAGTATGGAGGCTTTCTCCTCCCTTTGGCTCAAGTGCCAGTGACCCTGGGTGTCCAGGAGCTCTGGCAGTTCCCTCACCAGCCCATACATCTCATCAGATGGATTGGCAGGAGGCCAGGAGGGGCCCTGCAGCTCTACTCAGGCACAGTGCTCTTGGGCTCATGGAGTGGCCTTTTCCCATCTAGATGGGATCATCTTTTTCACCCAGGGGTAGAAGGAAAGCAGTTGTCTCATTAGTGATATTTCTCCCTCAGTAGGCAGGTGAGCAGGGCTATCTGCCACCAATGAACTGCACAGAGGTGCCCTGCCTCCTAGGTCCCACCCTGCTCTGTGGGATGGGCTATCACAGTGACGGGCCCCCTACAGACAAGCCACATCCACAGCTTTGATCTGGGGCTACAATGGATGCCAGTGTCAACATTCTGAAGTGAACTCGTTGCCCCTGCTGGGTGCTGGAGAGGGGGGCACACATGCAGTGCAGACAACCCATGTAGGATGTTTCCCTCAGATTCTTTCCATGGGAGATTTGCTGGTGCCGGGGCTGGGCCTCCCCAGGGTCCACTTGGATCCTACTGGTGCCTCTGTTCTAATTCATGGCCTTTTAGGGCAGGGTGCAGTGGGAGGGCTTGGGCTGTTTCTCCCTTGAGTCTTCAGAGGCCTACATGAGGTGTGCAGAGAAGAAAAGTTGTCAATTTCACTCACTCCTTCCTTCTCCAAAAGCGCTTTCCTGAGCTTACAATGGGGCTTCTTTTAGAGGTATCTGGGGTTGAAACTGTCTGTCCTCCATATTCTAATGTGACCGTCCAGTAAACCTCAGCTTGGGTTTTCAGGCTGGCCCTTAAAGCTCTAAGTCTGTGCCTCCATATGGGTTTCTTTGCTGGGAGTGGAAGTTATATGATGTCTTCAGTTGGCCATCTTGACCCTCCCCCTGAACTTTAAAACTTTAAAGAAATGTATGCAAGTATGCATTTAATATGTCTGCTTCCTGAATAGGATATTTATAAACATGAGCCAACTGCTTAGAGTCACCAAACACAATGAAATTGTCTCTAAATTCTGCATGTTCTTTATATTCACTTGGAATTATAAAAGTTGTTGCTACTGTTGTATGTTTATCTGTATTTGACTATAGTAAATACAGCAAATTCAGAACAGTGGGTTTTTTTATTTTTGACACTTGCAGTGAGCTTAAGTATTGGTATTTGGTGTTGCATTTGTAATTTATCCATGTGCTTTCAAATAACATTTTATACCATTGTGAACAGTCTGGTAAATAACACCTTCTAAATAAATATATCCTTGTAACAATAAACTGTGATATCTATTTCTTATGAAGAAAACAAAACCACAAATGCCTAGTATTGAATTGCTTTATTTGCCATCCCTTAATAAATTTATTAGGACTACAATGTTTGCTATAATCATACCTGTTGGAATTTCAGGGATGGTGCTGTGGTCAGTTATGTGGTCCCATTGGTCTTGAAGTGAGCTTGTGTTTCTTAGGTCATGGGTCCTTTTAGTCTTTTCAGACACAGAGCACACATGCAAGTCATTCAATGCATAATGGTCAACCTTCTGCTATTAAGTGGATTAATTTCTGGTATAATCATGCTAAGTTCATAAATTATACATCAAAAGTTATAAAAGAGGTAATGTGTTCAAAAATAAATATGGTATTCAAATAATAACTTCAGATTTTGTCAAAACGTGTTAATATGTGTGATTGAATTTCAAAATGGAGGTTTAGACTGAAACAGCATTAGGATGGAAGAGAGATGCCAAAGTAAGTGTGAGGCAAGTATTTATACACAGAATTTACAGGAGGAAAATTTGCAAGTGGATTCCATGAGTCTTGGATTTCCAAACTAGATAGAATATCTAAAAGGGAGAAGAGGGAGGATTTGTGAATATTCGTGATGAGCTGTATTTGAAGAAGGTTGCTGCAGGGTTGCGAATCCCCACTCCCTACAAGGGAGGAGGTGTCTGCGGGAGCCACACCTTTCATCTCTAACTGTCATGGGGACCTTGACCTGTACTCTAACAGCAGAGAGACTCAGAGCACTTGCCTGACTCATGCTTGAGAAAGATAAAGTAGGCTCTTGTAAAAGCACAGAGATGCCTGGGATAGTCCTACACTTCCAGAAGTTTCTGGAGCAAGGCATGTATCAATGTCTTTTGATCAAATATAGGCCACATGAGAGAGCTGTTGTGGGACCATCTTGTGGGACCAACAGTGCCACCTAGAAGGATGGAGAGATCCCAACAGCAAGGAGCTGAAGGGGATGCCACATTTCTAGGGGCTAGGAAAGGTTCTGAGATACTTCCCAGAATCAAGCTGCACACACCTTGGTCAGTAGATTGTAGGAGAACAGTCCCCAATAATGGGACTCTGGAGAGCACTATAGGGTCCCCATGAAAGCACAAAATCACTCAGTCTAGGTACACGTAGCCTATCCCTGCCCCCAGACTCCTTAGGTCTGAAGTAGCATAACATATTAGCAAGTTGAAGTGAAGTTATAAACTGTACATTCCAGATGTAAATATTTTCTCCACGTGTACATGTGGCACTTTTTCAGTACACCACATCCCACACCCCAACACACTCATGTACATCCTCCACTCATGTCTGACATATGGGAGCACTCAACACTTTAGGAAAGCCAGTGGGCTGCCCACAGATCTGTGAACTACATGGGGTGCATGGATCAGAACTTAAGAACTTAAGAACTTAAACCAGAAGGGAGCAAAGACAATGTTGTTAATAGTAAGAGGAAAAAAAAGACACGTGTTTCTGTGGCTGTCCATGGCGGAACGCCTTCTGCCATGGGAGTCCCTGGATCTGCTTGGCATCCCATCCCTAGCCCTTCTCCAGCCAGAGGGCAGCTGCTTATTATTACCTAATTGCGGGGCTCCATGAGGGTCTCTCATTTCTCCTCACATAAACACTCTCTTATCTTTTCTACCTAGAGGGAATGTTTGTTCCCAGCAAACAAATGAGCCTAAACTAAAATGCGCCAAAGGAAAGGAAACCTCTGTACCTGTTTGGAGAAGAAATGAAAAGCAAATTAACTTTGGAGGTACTTGGAATAGTTTGGAGTTTTGTTTGCTTATTTGTTTTCTTACTAGACACCTGAATGAAAGGTAAAGTTGGTTTTGAAAGAGGACTCATGTCTAATTCACAGCATTTGGAAAACTTTTTCCATCCTTCATCTTTCCCAAAGGCTTGTACATTCCAGGTTGAGACACCCACCTGGGCTCACTGTCCTGGACAACATGTCTGAGAACTGATGGCCAGAGACTTACAGGGTTATTACACTAATCTAGTGGGACATCTGGATGCTTTAGCGAAAGGGACAAGATTAGTTTTCAGAGCAATCATGATGCAGTAATTTTTATTATTATTATTATTATTTTTTGAGTTGGAGTCTCACTCTGTCACCCAGACTGGAGTGCAGTGGCATGCTCCCGGCCACCGCAGCCTCGACCCATTGGGCTCCAGTGATCCTTCCGCCTCAGCCTTCCAAGTAGCCGGAATTACAGGTGCGTGCTACCATGCCCGGCTTGTTTTTTATTTATTGTAGAGACGAGGTCTCGCCAAGTTGCCCAGGCGGGTCTCGAACCCGCGGGCTCAGGCAATCCACTCACCTCGGCCTCCCAAAGCGCTGAGATTACAGGCTGAGCCACCGAGCC
>CAUYQG010021780.1:0-23670 GCA_963574415.1 Tarsius wallacei
GCGCGCCTGTAGTTCCGGCTACTCGGAAGGCTGAGGCGGAAGGATCGCCGGAGCCCAGCAGGTCGAGGCTGCGGTGGCCGGAAGCGGCCACTGCACTCCAGTCTGGGCGACGGAGTGAGACGCCAACTCAAAAAAAAAAAATAAATAAATAAAATAAATAAATAAACTGGTGTAATAGAGCTTTTTGTGGTTACAGCATACATGGGTTTGCCATTGGTTGGTCTACAATTTTTACTTTAAGACCAGAAATGGTTAATTCCACAACAAGCATTGAAACAGACAACTTTATGGACATTTCAATATGAGGGGCAGTAAAGCGTGTTTACAGAAGTCAGATTGTGGTTAAAAAAATTGGCATGCTGCTCTTTACTTAAGATAAGTCCCTTGAGGTCAGCTTTCCTACTTAATTCATGTTTTCCTTTCTCAGACCCATGGAACCAATTAGAAAACCCAGAAATGAACCCTATTTTCTTCTATGCATCTTTGGCAAACCAGACACAAACATATGCTGGGGAAATGTTGATACTGCTGAAAACATTAGATAGCTACATGAAGAAAAATAAAACTTGATTCCTGTCTCTCACAAAAGTTAACTCGAGTTAGATGAAAGACTTAAATGTCAGACTGAAACCAGAAAAATCATAAAAATTATAAAATCACCTATTGAGTACAATGTGCCCAGGACTGGTGGGTATGCTTAATACTCAGACTTCTATGCCATGATACAGTGCAACTGCACTCCCAAAACTATACATGGCCCTGAAAATCACAGAAATACCCCAAACCAAAAATAAAAATAAAATACAAAAGTAGATGTTGAGGAAGTCTGCTTCTGGCCTCACAGACTGGACTGACAAGGAAGTCCCCTGGTTTATCACAGTAATACCTATGGAAGACATTAAGAAATCACAATGTGTGCCAGGCATGGTGATTCATGCCTAGCATCCCAGCACTTTGGGAGGTAGAGGAGAGAGGATTTTTGCCTGATCCTGCAGATTCAAGACCAGCCTGGGCAAGATGGCGAGACTTCATCTCTACAACAAATGAAACAACCGGGCACAGTGACTTGTTCCTGTGGGTCAAACTACTTGAAAGACTAAGACAGAAGTATCGCCTGACCCCATCAGGTCAAGGCTGCAATGGGTGTGAGCTGTGTGTCACTGCACTCTAGCCTGGATGACAGAGTGAGACAAAAGAAAGAAAGAAAGAAAGAAAGAAAGAAAGAAAGAAAGAAAGAAAGAAAGAAAGAAAGGAAGGAAGGAAGGAAGAAAGAAAAAGAAAGAAAAAAGAAAGAAAGAAAGAAAGGAAGGAAGGAAGGAAGGAAGGAAGAAAAAAACCACTTGTAAAAGAGGGAATTTGGGTATAAAGGAACAGCGTGATGCCACCTAAACCCAGAGTCTATTCTTTTCTGTTTCTGAGTCTGTCTTACTGTCATCAAGACTGGAGTGTAGAGACACAGTCGGGCCTCACTGTGACGTTGAACTCTTGTGATCAGGCAATCTTCCCTTCTCAGTCTCCTGAGTAGCTAGGACAACAGGTGCATGGTACCACACCCAGCTAATTTGTGTATTCATTCATTTTTTCTTAGGGATTGAGAAAGAAAACAATAGGAATTAAGAAGAAAAGCTGACCTCAAGGGTTTTATCTCAAGTAAGCAACTGCTTGCCATCTGTGCTTCTGTAAATATGCTGTAAACAGCTACATGTCACTTTCCTTAACTGCAATCACTGTTTCTGTAAACACTTTATTATACCTCATATGGAAGTGTTCACAAAAATGTCTGCTTTATTGCTTTTTGTACAAGTAGAAGTAACCATTCTCGATTTAAAATTTGAAGGTGTAAACCCACTAATGGCAAACTCATGTATGTTGTAATCAAAAAAGCTCTATAAAATCAACTTGAAACTGAGGATTTGAGAGGCTACTCCACCTGAGACTTCCAGAATAAACACCTTTAATTCTCCTCTCAGTCTCTGGAGGCTGTTCTGAGTGAATTCATTCCTTTTCCCAGTGAGTTGCTGCAGTTGCTGTTACATTTCTGGTGCACTGACCGGGAAGCCCCTGCTGTTCCCTCAGACTAGGCTGCCCCTTGGAGTCCCCGCCATTGCTGGACTTGGCCTAGGAGTGGCCCAAGGATAGGAAAGTGCACCTTTGACCAGTTGTCTAGGATCCAGACTCCACAAGTCACATCCCATACCAATAAAATGAACTCTTCTCGGTGGACCAATGGAGAGAGTGTGGACCAATCAACCAGAATTCCAGCAACCAGTAAGACACACTGGTGTGCCCAGTCAGTCAGGGCCACCAAATGGTGGTAAGGGGAGTGTGTGGGGGAGGTGCATCTACATTAGAAAGAGAGTGAAAGTGGTGTGAATGTGTGTGTGTTTCCATAGTCTTTAGGTTATGGAATCTGAGCCCTTACTGTGACGAACTCATACAACTGAAGGCAGCCCAAGTCCCGTCATAGGGCTTGTCTGGGTTGAGGGCATTTAACAACACACCAACTGCTAAAAAGCTTCTGAAATTCTCCTTACAGAATTGGCCAGGCAGACAATGTGATTGCTGTCCTCAAGTTGTCTTCAGAAGTTCTTTTTTGCTTTTGTTCAGTGACACCTGACACAAGAGGAGGCACACTATGAGAGTTATTGTAACTACTCAGGTAGAATATCTGGGGAAGGTTCATCTGCATTTGAAAGAAAGAGAGTGAAAGTGTTGTGAATGTGTGTGTGGCTCCTTGGCCTTTAGGCTACAGAGTATGATTGGGCCCTAACCTATGCTACCATGACAACCTTATACAACTGAAAAAGTGGCCCCAGTTCTGTCATAGGGCTGACTCAGGTTGGGGAGTTATACCAACCTGTTAATTGCCAAGAGGCATCTTAAATTCCCTTTGGGGAAAAAGTCAGGTGGTCATCGTAAGCTTTGTTCTGGACCATGCCTGTTCAGGAGGTCTTTCTCTTTTGTTCTGCAACACTGACACAGTGGGATGCACACTATGGTTGGGTCCCCTTAAAAACCTACTGTCTTAGACTAAGTGATCAGAAACTTAAGGAAAGTTTATGTAGGAGACTATGGTAATAAAATGTCTCCAAGAAAACTGAAAACTCTGCAAAATAGAGTGGCCAGCATTAGCCAAGTTCTGGCTCCCAGAGGCAACTCTGGCTGTAACAAAGATAGAGCCAAACCACTCAGATCAGATCCATATATAGATTCTTGCCTACAGATTGCATTAGCTCAGCACACTTGAATAGGTTTGCACTGGCAGGAAGGGATGGAGTAGAATTAGTTCCACTTCAATCAAAAGATCAAAACTGAGACCAGGCTAAAAATACACCAATCACCCAGGGAGTCCCAGGTGATGACCAAACTCTATATCACAACAATAATATCCAAGGCCTCCGTCTTCACCACCAGTAATACCAGAGACCTCCTCTTCATCACCATTAATGTCAGAGGTCACCCTGCCAGACATACCACCATCATCTGTATCCCCACCACTGTCTGCAGAACTGGAAGAAATAGGGAGGCATATTTGCTCAGCATCAAGTCAGCACTCCAAATGCCCCTGCATGAGATCAGAGGCCCCCGGCATTTGACACAAGGGGAAAAAGTCCAGGGTGGACAATCTATCTTCTATTGCCCGCACAGACTTCCTAAAGTGGAAACATCATACCCCCTCTTACTAGGAAAAACCCCAGGCCATAATCAATTTAGTTAAGCCTGTCTGTCAGACTCATGTTTCCATTTGGGGAACTTGTCACCAGCTCCTCCTAACACTTCTGAATAATGTGGAGTGGAGAAGAGCAATGACAGGACCCCAAAAATGGAAAGCAAGATGTACCCAGGAGGCTTATTATATCCCAAGAATTGGGTAACCGGTGCTTTCCCATAGGAGGATCCACATTGTGAATCAAACCCAGAAAGCAGGAGTGTCAAACTAGATAAATTATGATAAGCCCTCTTGAAAGGATTAAAAGCCTTCTTCTGCATTCGTCTGGCACCTGTAAGTCAGTCCATGTTTGTCTTTGAATGGGAAGACCCCACCATCAGTCAAAAGGAGCAATTAACTTGGACCTGGTTGCCACAGGGGTTCAAGAACTTGCCCACCATATTTGGAGACCCTAGCATAGAATCTGGAATAGTTCCCAAGTGTAAGTCAAATGTACACTCCTGCAATATGTGAGTGATCTGGCAACCACAAACTTGGAAGACTGCTGAAACAAGATAAATCAGTTAATAAAATCAAAGTGCTAGCAAAATAATAAGAGTAAAACGCTGACTCAATTTTGTTTAAAACTTTTATCTTATTTACATGTCTGACCTAAGAATCAATGCTTTCGTATGGTTATAGTAATGTTCCCATAACCACAGACCCCCAGTTTTGTCTTCTTTGGGCAGGTTATGCTGACCATTGCTTGCTCACCCTTACTAAACTCCTTTGCCATGAGTTTCATGTGATTGTATGCTTTGTTAACTGAAATCAAATGTTATGCTTTGACATTTTTATGGTTTGTTCTTATAATATGTTAGTGACCTAACAAAGGTATCTCCATTGTAAAATAATTCTTCTTCCTTGTCTCTATGTAATTACCTTAAACTATATCTTAATGGCAGAACTCCAGGGACTTTCTGGGAACTGGCTATGCCTACCTAACATGAAATTAATCAAAGCTCCCTAACAATCAAAGTTTCATTTTGGTTGCCAAGTTGTTAGTTAATAGTTGCTATGGTCACTATATTGCTATCTAGCCAATGCTGCAAATTTTACCAATAAAAACTTATGACAGACTGCACCAACTTGTCAAGAGTTTTTATTTAATCTTGACCTGTGTGTTAATAAATTCATAGTTAATTAAACTCAACTTGCTGGCATAGCTTCTTTTTGCTTACTCGGTCATAACACTGCACTAAGGGAACAGAGACATTGCCACACCTGCTGCAGAAATCTGGATACAGGGTGTTCCTTAAAAAGACCAAGATTTAACAGAAAGCAGTCTATTACATAGGGCTTCTAATCTCAAAATGGCACCAGGGCCTGGGGCCTGAGTGGAAAAAGGCTATTTGGGCCCTTCCAACCCTGAAGTCCTGAAGACAAATGAGAGAGTTTCTGGAGGCTACCGTATTCTGTCTCATCTGGATTCCCTAACTACTCATTAATAGTCAATAGTCAAACACTTTTGGAGGGGGAGGGGAAGGGAGATGGGATTAACAGTAGTCAATATCTGTCTGGGGATGGGGAGACACCTCTTATCAACAGGGGTGCCTGAACGAAGCATATTTGTATACCTAATATTTAACTGTACCCTACAATATCATAATAAAAAATACTGATTATAAATTTAAAAAGGAAAAGAAATAGCATTTAGAGTTTAGAAGTAACCCTAACTTTTGTGGTCATTGACCTTTGTAAATGAGGCCAAGACAATTCAATGGGGGGAGGGGGAATCATTGTTCCTAAACCAATGGTGTTGGGCAAACTGGATATCCACATGCAAAAGTATGTATTTGGACCTTACCTCACTCCATCCATGAGAATTAAGTCAAACTGGGTCACAGACCTAAATACAAGAGCTATAACTATAAAACTCTTGGAATAAAATAGAAGAGTAAATCTTCATGATTTTGGGTTAGACAATGATTTACTTTGGTAAATCAGACTCCATCATAATGAGAAATGTTTGTGCTTCAAAGGACACCACCAAGAATATGAAAGGGGGATGGGGCACATAACATCAGTAAGGGTACCTGATCTCAAACCAGGTGATGTGGGGATGAAAGGGAGGTCCAATTTTTACCTGTATGATAACCACTTGTAAATCTAATCCTGAATTGTACCCTACATCTTTAAAATAACTAAAAATACATTTTCAAAATGTGAAAAAAAATAGTCAAACACTTCTATGAAACCACAAAGGAGGTAGAAAAGTAATCATTAAAATGGGGACAATAGCAACAAGAAATGTGTATTACTTTTAAGAAGTCTTTACTAGAAGCCTCTGACTTGGGACTCCCTGATGTAACTTGAGAATTTAATCTCTTATTTTGTGAAAAAAAGTGAATTACCCTTGGTGATCTAATTCAAAACATAGCACCCTGGCAATGGCCTGTGGCTTATATCTCCAAACAGAAACAGTGGCAGCTGGATGGTCATCCTGCCTGCATGTCCTGGCTGACACTTCTCTATTGGTCAAAGAGGCAGACAAACTCACCATGGGACAAATTCTGAACATCTAAGTCCCTCATGCATCCACAATCCTAATTAACTTCAGAGGGCACCATTGGCTCACCAATCCACACATGAGCTGCTACCAAGGCCTTCTGTGTGAAAACTCCTGGGTGAAGCTAGAGACAGAACTTTAAGTCCAACCACTTTTTTCTTGCTGAAACAGGATCCCTGGACCATGACTTTATTGAAGCATTAGGCAAGACCTATGCAAGCCACCCAGATCTCAGAGATCAGTCTTAGCATTCTCTGGGATGTGTCCTTTACACTGATGGATGCAACTTCCTGTCAAATGAGAATCATTTGGTAGGATATGTAGTTGTAACAGAGACATATGTAATAGAATCAAGGGCTCTCACAATAAATGATCAGCTCAAGGGGCAGAGTTAATGGCTTTAATTAGGGCCCTAGAATTCAGGAAAGGATAGAAGGTAAATATCTATACAGATTCAAGATATGTCTTTGCCATCCTCCATAGGGCACCCTCTATAAAAAATGAGGACTCCTGGGGTTTAGAACAAGATGGCAACCAGACATGTCAGACTGCAAGAGACTCTGCAAAAGCAAGTGTCCATAAAGACTGTCTGCATGAGTAGGCATGTGCTGGTGGGAATGTGAAAGTTCATCTAAGGGAAGACTTGGGTTTATGCTCCTGGGGACCCCCCCGAAGAAGATTACAAGCCTCTACCAGACAGAGATTCAAGCCACATGGGCCTGCAAGATATTCAGCTGTTTGAAGGAATTTCCTGAGAAGAGTAGGTTGAATCCAGCTGATTCTCATCACCTGGACTACACCATCACCTGTTATAGCAAATCAGCTGGAGCCCTGGATCTGCTCAGTGGAGACAGAAGATTGGAGATAGCTGGAGTGCAGCCTGATGCCTGGTGAAGAAATGCCAACTGCAGTCATTTTCTCTGTTCCAGCACTGGACAGGGACCTGCATCCTGCATTGCCCTGCTCAGAATCACCCAGTTCCACCCAGCCTCCAACTTGAGACCTAAGGTAATCTCATCAACCTGGGAGAGACAGAAGCCCCTTCTTCATGCTGAATCAGAAATAGACAGGTCAGATCTGAGGGAAGCCTTCACAGGCAAAAAGCCAGGTGAGTCCAGATATGATCCATTTTTCTTTCAGAGTAGGCCTGGGACATCTGACCCAAGCTATGAACAACCACAACCAGCCTGTGCTCAGAACTACAAATCAGAGCTGAAAGGAATCTGGACTAGAGGAATGACCGTAGAGTGAGTTTCTTTCCTTGTTTTTATGTTTTTCTTTTTGTTTGTTTTGCTCATGTTTGTTTGTTTTTGTTTTAGTTTTTTTCTGCCTTTCTGTTTTGATAATGTTTTCATACTTGCATTGTTTCTGTTATCTTACAGATTTTTTAATTTAGACTTCCTGTTTGCATATGAGAAGACTACTTAAACATGGAGGTTTTGCTGGTTTAAGAGTTTGTATGATTGTCTGTATGCTTCAGGTTTTTTAACTCTTATCTGTCTTTGTGTCTCTTTTCATTGTTAGTCAGTACATCTGTCTGTTTTCCCTCTTCCTCTTCTCTCTCTCCACCTTACTCTTGCCCCCTCCCTCCTTTTTCTATTGGTTTCATTTTCCTCACCCCATTTTGCTGTCAGATATCAAAACTACACCAAAACTGCATGGACGGATTGCAAGACAGTGGAAAGTGGGTTCCAGGGTCCCATACACCTGTCAGTGTATACTGGGATCTGCAGATAGATTTTTAATCACAACTCCTTCCTCAATAGAACCTCAAAATTGCAAAAATACAGCCCCCAAACCACAGTCCAGCTTCAGAATTGAACAAAGCCAGATGATCCACATAAGGAAGAATAGGAGATAGAGAAAACAGAAGTAAAACAACCCCCACCATCCCTGAACAACAGAATTAAAGATGGGAGAAATAGTGGGGGGAGCAAAATCTACACAAAGAAGAAAAACCAAAAGATTACGAGTCTTACACAGACCCCTGAGAGGTAGGACAATGAGAAAATAAACTATGGAACACAAACAATGAAGAGCTCCCAGAATGACTGGTCTCAAACTACAAACCTAGATATCAAGACATGACTAAATAGATATCAAGACAAGAATAATTAGAATTGAAAGAGACAAGAGGAAAATATGAAGAAGCTAATAACTGAGATAATAGAAGTAAAGAATACTGTGAATGAAAAAACACACTAATAAGCATGGAGAGCAGAATTAGTCAAACAAAAGAAAAAAAATGCAGAGCTTGAGGACCAAAATATAACAAAAACTGTTAAAAAAGAGAAAAGAAGCTTAAAAAGACAGATTAAAACCTTCAAGAGATGAGTGATTATTTCAAGAGGCAGAACCTAAGAGTAATTGGATTTCCTGAGGCAGAGAGACAGAGGCCATTCTGGAACAAACATTCCATAAAATCATTTAAGAAAACTTCCCTCATCTCATCAATAATGTGACCATTCAAACACAAGAGATTCAAGACAAAAAATGAGAAGCCCAACTTCTAGACACATAGTAATTCACCTTAACAAAGTAAGTATAAAAGAAAAATCCTAAAGACAGTAAGAGATAAAGGTCACACTACCTACTGAGGAAGACAAATTAGAATAGTAACAGATTTATCTACAGAAACACTTCAGGCTAGGAGAGTTTGAGACCAATATTAAAAGTTTTCAGGATAAACAATTTCAACCAAGAGCAACCTACCCAGCTAAGCTAAGCTTCATTAGTGAATTAGAATCTTTCCCAGACATCCAATAGCTAAAAACTTATGCTGTCTCTAGACCAGCTCTACAAGAAACACTTAAGAAAATGTTAAACATGAAAGGAAAAAAGAATGACAACCTTTTTCACAAGAGCGCAGAAAAAATATTGATAACACACATGAATCAACCAAAAAGTCAAAAGAAAGACAACAAATAGGAACAACAACAGCAACTCTATAAGAACCTCAGAGAGGGATAAAAATCTCACATTTTAATAATTAGCCAAAATGTTGACTATAACTGGCCAAATGCACCACTGAAAAGACATAGAATGACAAAATAGATAAAATATCATGAGGCAACAATATACAATCTTCAAGAGACTCACCTCACCAGAAAGGACACTCACAGACTCAAAGTTAGAGGATGGGAAACAAAATTTCAGGTGATAGAACATAAAAAAATGTAGGAGTTGTGGTCTTAATATCAGGCAAAATGTCCTTTAAGCTACCAAAATTTTTTAAAAAGTACAGATAGTCACTGTACATTGATAAAATGTTCAACACATCAACAAGAAATAGCACCACCATTCATAAAGAAGCTTCTAGGCAAACTTAAGAGTTATTGACTCTAACACTATCATAGCTGAGGACATTAATATTCCACGCAAAGATCTAGACAGATCATCGAGACTAAAAATCAGCAAAGAGATCTGAAACCTCCATATGAGAAAATAAGCTTAAAATTGACTTAATTGATACTTAACAGAACACTTCTCCCAATGACCACAGAATATGCATTTCTACTCATCACCACATGAAATGTACTCTAAGATTGACCAAATCCTTGGCCATAAATCAACTATATACTAATTTCATATGATTTAAATTTTGTCATGCACATTCTCAGACCACAGTGGAATTAAAATATATATCAACAACAAAGTTCCCCCAAACCCCACAAAGACATGGACACTAAAAAATATGTTGCTAAGCAAGTTCTTGCTCAACAGAGAAATCAAAATAGAGAATAAAAAAAAATACATGGAAACAAATGGAAATGAAAAAAATTATACCAAAATTCTAGGAAGCCATGAAAGCAGTCCTAAGGGGGGAATTTGTATCTCTACAAGCACACATGAATAAAATGGCAATTACAAGATAACAGTCTAACAAATTACATAAGGAAACTGGAGAAACAAGACCACAAACACCCTAACTTCAGCAGAAGAATCCAGATCACCAAAATAAAAACCCAAATCCAGGACATAGAAGACAGCAAAGATAATATAAATAATCAATGAAAACAAATGGTTCTTTGAAAGAATAACAGAAATTGATAGTCTCCTAGCTAGACTGACCAAGAAAAAAAGAGAAAAAGCCCAAATAAACTCAATCAGAAACACAAAAGGTGAAATCACAACTGAGGCTGAAGAAATACAAAAGATTATCAGAGACTACTATGTACATTTTCATGGAAACACACCTGAAAGCATAAAGGAAATGGAGGACTTTCTGACATCACACAACCTCCCCAAGGAGATTCTGTGATCATTGGGAAACATATTCTGTAGGTGTCAATTAAGACCATTTTAAGCTTCTCTTCTCACATGGAGACCCTAAAAAGACCAATAACAATTCAGTAAATTGACTCTGTCATAGGAAACTACCTACAGGAAAAAGGCCCTGGACCAGATGACTTCCCAACAGAATTCTACAAAATGTGCATTACAAAATTTTAATTATATGAAACTTGTATACACTTGATTTATGGCCAAAAATGTGGTCGATCTCAGAGTATATGTCATGTGGTGATGAGTCGACTCATATTCTGTGGTGGTTGGGAGAAGTGTACGGTAGGTATCAATTAAGTCCATTTTAAGCTTCTTTTCTCACATGGAGACCCTAAAAAGACCAATAACAATCCAATAAATTGACTCCATCATAGGAAACTACCTACAAAAAAAGGCCTAGACTGGATGACTTCCCAGCAGAATTCTACAAAACATAAAAGGAGGAAATGATACCAAACCTACTGAAAGTATTCCAGGTGACTTAGAAAGATGGAACTCTTCCTAAATGATTTTATTAAGCTAGCATCACTTTGATACTGAATCTAGGTAAAGATTCAACAAAGAAAGAGAACTCACAGGCCAACATCCTTGATGAACATTGATGCTAAAATTCTCAGCAAGTTCCTAGCAAACAGGATTCATCAACACATCTCAAAAATCATCCACTATAACCAAATAGGCTTTAATCCCTGGGATGCAAGCCTGGTTCAACATTCAAATCCATCAGCAGACATAAAAACACAAACCACAGGATTATATCATTAGATGCAGAAACAACTTTTAATAAAATACAGGACCACTTTTTGATAAAAACCCTTGAACATCTAGGTGTAAATGAAACTTACTTCAACATACCTCAAAATAGTAACAGACATCTATGAGAAACAGTCAGTATTATGCTAAACAGATCGAAATTGAAACCATTTCACCTGAAAACTGGAAAAAGACAAGGATGTCCACTGTCATCCCCTCTTTTCAACATAATTTTGGAAGTTCTAGCTAGACAAATTAGAGAAGAGAAGATGCTCAGGTTTATCCAAATAGAAAAAAAGGAAATAAAATTATCCCTCTTTGCAGACAACATGATTCTATACCTCAAAAACCTAAGAGAATCAGTCATAAAACTCCTTGCACTGATAAAGGGCTTTGGCAAAGTCTCAGGGTATAAAATAAATGTGCAAAACACAATCACATTTTTATGCACTAAAAATAAACAAATCAAAATAAAAAGCACAACTCCATTCCCAACAGTCACCAAAAAATGAAATATCTTGGCATCTTCATAATCAGAGATGTGAAAGTCTTTTACAATGAAACTACAAAAAAATGCTCAAAGAAATCAAAGATGGCACAAACAAGTGGAAAAATATTCCATGCTCATGGATAGGAAAACCATTAAAATATAAACATTATAAATATGTCCATTACCAAAGACAACTTAGAGATTTAATGCAGTACCCATCAAAATACCAGGAGTATTCCTCTAAGACCTAGAAAGAACAATACATGAATTCATATAAAAACATAAATGATAACAAATATCCAAAACAATCCTCAACAACAAAAAAGCAGGAAGTATCACACTCCCAAACTTTAAACTTTATTATAAAGCTACAATAATCAAAACAGCCCGGTTTTGGTACAATAACATAATTATAGACCAATGGAATAGAATTGAGATCCCAGAAGCAAAACCTCAATTTCCCAACCTATTCAGTAAACGGTGTTAGGAAAACTGGCTAACTACATGCAGACGTTTGAAACAGGACACCTCCATATCTCCATATGTAAAAATATCAGCTCTAAACGGATTAGAGACCTAAACATAAAACCTCAAATTATAAGAAACTTAGAAAATGAAGGAAGCCCTCATAGAAATTGGAACTAGCAACTAATTCCTGATCAAATCCCCAAGTGCCCATGTCATAAGAGATAAGATAGACAAATGGGACCTCATCAAACTAAGATTTTGCAAAGCCAAATAAAGTATCAAGAGTGCAGGAAGACAGCACACAGACTGGGAAAAAATATTTGCAAACACTATGTCTGACAAAGGCATTGCATCTAGGATTTACAAGAAACTCAATTGTGCTGGGAAAAAAAAACAGCCTCATTACAAAGTGGGCACAAAATATGAGCAGGCAGTTCTCAAAAGAGGACATACGAGCAACCAAAAGATACAAGAAAAAATGTTTAGCCTCACTAGTCATCAAAAAAATGCAAATTAAAACTACACCGAGATACCACCTAGCTCCAATCACAATGGTCATCACCAATAACAAAAAAATAACAGATGTTGGAGAGGATATAGTGGAAAGGGAACAGTTTTATACTGTTGGTGGGAGTGTAAACTAGTTCAGACTGTGGAAATTGTGGCAATTCTAATGAGTTCTAAAAATTGACCTTTCATATGACCCTACAATCCCTCTACAGGGAACATACCCAGAAGAACTCAAATTACACTATAAAAAAGATACCTGGACACATGTTTATTACAGCATTGTTCACAAGAACATGGGACCCAGTGAGCGGCCCATCAAAAAAGGATAAGATTAAAAAATATGGTATATATACAAAATGAAATCTTACACAGCCATAAAGAAGAACAAAATCCTGAACTTTGTAGCAACTTTGATGAACTTAGAGTTTATAATACTCAGTGATCTTTTACAGAATCAAAGAACTGAATATCACATGTTCTCATAAGTGGACCTTGAACAATTATTGTAATATTATTAGAAAAGGATTGATGTTTTTGGGAAATTGCAAGTGGGTGGGGAGGTAGAATTGACAGTAGTGGGAATCTGCCTGGGAAAGGGGAGGCATACCTTGTCAACAAGCGTACCTGCACAATGAATATTTGTAAACCTAAACCTAAATTGTACTCCACAATTTTAAAGTGAAAAAAAAAGGACTCCTTACCTCAGGAGGAAAAGCTATCAAAAATCCACATCATTGCAGTCATGCACTGCCAAGGAGACTAAAAGGGAAAAAGTTCCATAATCAAAGGAAATCAAGAGCAGTCATGGAGGCTAAACAGACAGCCATAACATTGACCCCTCAGGCCCCTCATTGTTAAATTTTAATGGTATCATCTCTGCTCAAATGTCCAAGCTATGCCTAGGAAGGAGAATACTTGAAAAAAGGGAAAGGCTGCCAAAGACTCAGAAGTTTTGTGGCTTCTCCCTAATGAATCGGTTAGAAATGGATTCACCTTTGTGGTTGAAATTACACAAGGACTAGCAAGGGCCCTATAAATCAAATGGAACTTGCACACAGCTTACAGGTCCCACAGTCTGGTGAGAATTGAGCACATGATGTGAACCCTTAAGCAAATTTTAAGTAACTTTTTTCAGGAAACACAACTGTCCAGGACCTCTCTACTGCCTGTAGCTCTCCTCCATGTAAGATGCTCTCTGCAAGCAAATCTTGAGCTTTCCTTCCTATGAAATCCTATTAGGCAGACCTCCTCCTATTGTAAGGTCTCTGGAGAGAGGAAAGAAAGAAAAATCTAGATATCCATTCCCAGCTACAACTCTTAGCTACCAATATATCCCAGTTACACCATTAGGTGCTAGAAACTCTTCCCCTGCCTGAAAACAACTGGTGCACTACAAGCCAAGAGATTTTGTCTGTGTAAAAGAATGGCACAAGGCATCCCTAAACTCGCATGGAAGGTTCCCTACTCCGTGCTCCTAACAACTCCCACAGCTTTAAAAGTTGCAGGTATAGACACCTGAATCCATCACTCCCGAGTAAAAGTTGCTCGCAAAATGGACGGCAATCATAAACCCTAAGAACCTGCTCAAAATCACTTTCAGAGCATCTGTCCTGCTTTAGTCACTCTGGAAGCTGACTAATCTATGCATGCCAGAAACCTGAAGAGCCATCCATCAACACCGTTAATAAACTGTTTCACTGGTTGCTAATTCACTTAATGTATAGCTATCATTCTTCAACCCTCACGCTTTTTATCTCAATTGTCTTGGCTCTGGGCATGGGTCTAATTGTTGTAAACCCCACAGATTGGAAATGTGGCAAGAAGTCTTTATTGCTATTTCTGTATTCCTCATGCATAGGATATATTACTGCTTTATTACGCTCACAATCAGAATATATATGTTAATCAGTTCCAGAAATTTCTATGCAAAATTTTGATTCTAAGGCATAATCCAGACTCACAAGTAATGGTAACTAGATCATCCTTCCTCCATTACCGACACATCACTCTACCAGATTTTGTGCCCTTTTGGACAAATGTGTCACCTCATGGAAAAAGAGAGGTGAAATAATTTTCTGTACTCTTGAAGTGTTATCTTCATTGTAACCCAACTTACCGCTCAAGAATGCTGTATTTATTATCCTTCTCTTCTTCAAGAAGAACACATTCCTTCCCCAGAGTCTATCTCAACACAGGCTAACCACCTGTCTCTTGTTTCAACCAGTGTATATATCAGGACACCATAATAAAATCAAAGATTCAATCATGCTTTTGTAACATCATCTACCCTGTATGCCAAGTAGATGTTTTAAAAATTACACCCTCTATACTAAAAACGGATAGGCACTCTGGACAGGAAAAACATATGAAAACCCTTACTGGGGTCTGCCAGACCCAACCCGCTCTTTTGTTCCCCCAAGTATGTTGGGTCGTTTCTGACATAGTTCACCGATATAAGTCAGATAACCCTCTCACCTTAGACCCTAGTCTAAATCATATGTTAAATGCAACTCATTGCCTCCTTAACAATAGTAGCCTCAAACTGGCCAAAGACTGCTCGTTCTATTTGTTCAAAGCTCCCTTCCATTCTGCTGCAACTCCAATAGCACAGGAAATTAAAAATTTTACCCTGATGACCAACAGTCTGGAGATTTATGAAATGGGTACAATACTAATTCAGGTCGAATTGTCCCAAAAGACATCCAAATGCCTTCCAAACAAAATGGGAATGAAATCAGTTGGCAACCTAACGACCATTCATGTCTCCAGTTTATTGATATTCAGGAACTTGGCTCTCCCTTGACAGCCAAACCGTGGTGCCAACATTTTACATATCTTTTCTTCATATATGGAACACATGCCTACAAATGCCTATTGGCTGACTGGGCAGGAACATATACTCTGTCCTTTCTCACTCCACAAATAATCATTGTTCTCAATAGTCAATCTCCTACAGTGACTGTAGAAGCATACATTCAAAGAAAAAGAGCCATCCAAATTATATCTCGATTAATTAGACTAGGAATAACAGTTGGAATAGATGCTGGAATAGGATGCATTGTGGTCTCAAATATACTATTATCAACTGTCTAGGGACTTAACAGATGGCATAGAATGAGTAACTACATCATTTGTGGCCCTTCAAGATCAATTAGATATCTTAGCTGAAGTAGTTTTACAAAATAGAATGGCACTAAACCTGCTAAATGTCGAAAAGAAAGGTCTTTGTCTCTTCCTAAATAAAAAATGCTGTTTTTATATATATGTCAGGGGTGGTTAGGGACATGGCCCAAAAATTGAGAATGGATTCATTATCTTATATACAAAAGGAAGGCAAGAATTGGCTAATTGTTGACTGAATTGGAACAGTATTTGGAGTTCGGCATCCTAGCTTCTCCCATGAGCAGGACCCCTCCTCATGGTCCCTTGGGCACTCCTATTTGGACCCTGCATTCTCAACCTAATAGTTCAATTAGTTTCTTCCCACCTAGAATTCAGAAAATCCCAAAAGTTTCTCCATGACGATGAACAACATTTCCTGCAAGATACAGAAAGCAGATAATGCCCCTTAGAAAAATTTTAAGGGCCTCAAAGGGGAGAATGAGATAGGGAAAAAACAAACAAACAGGAATAAAGCAGGAAATATTACCTCAATGGGCTTATCTTAAGTAAGCACCAATTTGCCATCTCTGCTTCTGTAAATACGTTGCAAGTAAGCACCTACATGTCGTTTTCCTTAACCACAATCTCTGTTTCGGTAAACATACTTTACCACACCTCATATGAAAATGTCCACAAAATGTCTACTTCATTGCTTATTGTACAAATAGAAGTAACCATTCCAAGTCCGAAATTTATCATTGTAAACTTACCAATGGCCAACCCATGTATGTTGTATGTTGTAACCAAAAAAATCTATAGAAACAGCTTGAAATTGAGGATCGGTGCTTAGGTTTTGAGAGGCTACTCCATGTGAGAGTTCCATAATAAACACCTTCGATTCTCCTCTCAGTCACTAGTGTCTGCTCTGAGTGCATTCATTCCAGTTCCTGATGAGTGCTGAAGTTGCTGTAATAGGATGAGATCTCGCTATGTTGCCCGTGGTGATCTTGAGCTTCTAGACACCAGCACCTCTCTCACCTTGGCTTGCCAAAGTGCTGGAATGATGTGTGTAAACCACCATGCCCAGCCCTATTCATGGACAATTCTTAGCAAGCACATAAAATGGGATAGTCATGTTGACTCTGCCAGGGATTCTTTAGGGTTAGGGCCTTGAGGGACAGAATTCCTGGGCACTCACTCCTTTCGGAATGAAAGTTCCAGAAAATCTCATGACCAGGTGGGGGACAGAAGTCTACTAGCTATGAGAAGGAGCACCTAGGAAGGAGCCCTGGACTCAGAAACATAATCTCAGGGGGATCAGGAAAAGGTCAGTCACCCAGGCGACTTCCCTCCTTCACTGTACTACCATCTCCATTCCCCTTTCTCCTGTCAGGTCTACCTCCATATCAGTTCAGTTGTCTTCAGGATCACTTAGCCCCCACTGTTCTAGAACATGGAGCAGCTCTGTGGCCCAGAGAAACGTCTTTCAGGCCCCTGGGACAACTGTTTTTATCTCCTCACCCTTCCCTGTTGCCTAGGAAACCACACCCACCTTGCCATTGTTCTTTCACTAAGTTGGTATTTTTCTCCATCACTTTTCTTTGTCGTAATAATCATCCTAGACTTTTTCAGCCAGATTTTTACAAAGTCAGCTGTAAATATAATTCCGCCCTGAATCTGTCAAGACAAGGACTTTTCTTAAGCAGATATATTTTCTCTAAGGTCTATTGAATTCAATGGCATTTTTTCTCAAAGCATGGAAGCAACTCTTCATCTCCCATTTCCCAACCTGTAGCAAAATAAATAGTGGAAGAAATCACCAGAATCTAACAATTCATGTTGCAAGAGGGACTTCTCAGTCAAGGGTGGGGGGGGGGCAAAAGAACAAACTGGAGCTTAAAGTGTCCAAATTCCTATGAATGACTGTCTCAGAACATCCCCAGTATTAGAGAGAGAGAGAGCTTGTGACTTCAGGCAGTCCCAGTCCAGGGTCCAGGTACCTCCCACCAGATCAGACCCGAAGGATGTGGGATAGAAGGGAGAGACTAGGGGGAGAAGTATGTCCTCCTCCCTTCTCTTACCCCATGACCTCTTGCCAATATCCCTTGGGCCAGAGGCATAGCAACACCCAAAGGAAGAGGACATCCCACATCCTCCTTTCCCACATGGGCTCACTTGAGGGAATTACATTCATAGCCAGCCCTTCTCTGCTTTATGCAGGTGCTTCTAAGGGTCAGATAGGAGCAGATGTCATCCAATTTTCTTGGATAACTCTGAGTTCAACAGGCTTTTATAGTCACAACCCTTCTGTAAAATCTGCCACAGCTTTCCAGTTCAATCAGTGCATGAAAGCAGGGTTGGGGGCATTGGAGCAAGGTTGCAAGACCTGCTTCCTACTGTTCCTTCCTTGGGAACTTTCCCTCAGCCCTTTGAGGACCTCACTCTCATCCTCATCCCCAAATCACCTGACTCTTCATGGGAGAATGACCTGGCACCCAGTTGTTTTCTATTCAGGAAGTCATCCAAACAGCCCTGAGCGCTTTCATCAATGTTTCTAGTGCTGATCAGCCCTGACTGGTTCCAGTATGTGTATGTAACATTTCCCATGAATGACCATTCTCCTGGACACCTGAAGTCACCTTGGCACTTGAGGCACCTGCATCCTTGCTGGCTAATTTAACCTTTACCCAGAAACTGTCTTCTTCACCAACAGATACTTTGGATTTTGCCTAGCCTATCATAAATAAAATAATCTTCATAGCAACATGTTTCTTTCTGCATGTTTTATCTAATGACTTGGGGATCACGATCTACTTGGGTGAGAAACAGTTGTTCACACGACCTGGATGTCATAGATGCTGCCCTACGAAAAAAGATTGCTTGACTTTTTCCCCACTATGAAACAGGAGTTCTGATCCTTAGTGACATTCACGTTTAGGGAGGAGATGATTTGAGTCACTCAGAGTATGGCAACTCTTTGCCTTGTGTACATGTTCTATGTCCCCCATAAAAATTCTGTGCTTTTGCTTTCTGTTTTTATTTGTGAAGTCCAACGTGTTTTCATTACTTTGGTCCAGAAGATACAATAAAAAGGCTGGATATGGTGGCTTATATCTGTCACCCCCAAGTCTTGGAAGCTAAGGTGATAGGATTGCTTATTCACAGGGTCTCTAGACCAGTCCAGACAACATAGCGATACCAATCTCTACAAAATTAAGAAAATTACCCTTTTCAGCTAAACTGAAATATCTATCTGGAAAACTTATAATAGCCTGCTGAAATACCTTGTTTGACATGAGTAAGTAACTTTATTTTGTAACAGAGCTTCCATCGTAGCCTAGAGATTGCTCCCTTATGTAGTGTTCTTGTAATCATATTGCACACTCACATTCCTGTGTCTCTTGGTAATTGGAAAATCCCTAGTTGTGTAAATTCTGTAACTCTTTGTACCCTTATTAACCATATGGTTTGCCAAGAAGTATCAACCAAACTTTACAGCTTATGTAATGTTTACCTTTAAAAACTCACTACTCACTCCTTTCTGGGCCAAGAGTCCTTTGGGACACTAGACTGCTCTTATTGCCAGTGTCAATAAAGGACTAAAAATCTGACCTTCTCTGCATGCTGGCATCATTTCTCACAATCCAGCTATAACATTTAGAGGCCCTGGTGAGAAATTATGTCTCCAATCTCAGGAGGAGGCCTCATTTGCACTCTCCCTGACTTATAGGGGAGATACTCCCTGAGTCATTCCAGGCCCCATAACCTCTCAACTGTCTCAGAGGGAGATGGAACGACTGCTGACTTTCTCACACTTCAAAAATACCTTAGTCCATCTGTGTTTCCCTGGGAGGTAAGAATCTTTTTATTCTGCTTATGGCCATACTTCTGTTAAGGAGGATGAAGCCTGAGAAAGCCACTACTTAGACTGTGATTTTACTGAACAAAGTATCAGTTCAGTATCTGGTCAGTTTGAATACCCTCTTAATCATTAATGGAGTGGAGAGAGCTTTCTCATCTGGGTCCTCCAGGGCTACACTGTAGGCTCCAGAGAAATGCTGAGCTGATACATTAGTGCTCTTGTTTACATTTATATGTGCTGAAAAGCCAGCTACTTTGTTATTCTTACATTGGTGTTTCTGTTTCTCTTGGATAATTGTTCCTTGTCTCATGTCATCTTATGAATTCCTGAGTGTTACTGTCTCCTTTGTGTTTGTATATTTATATATACAGCAAAGGAAAATAGGCAACCCCATTCTTATAAACTTAGACTCTGGATCAAGAATAAAAGGTACTCTTTTCTTCAGTCTGCACTATGAGATTCCCTCAGGTGACTGAGGGACTCGCAAAAGTGTCAGGAATCAATTCCCTTAAAATGCAAGGGTCTAACAGAAACTGGTTTGATTTAATTATGCAGGATTCTAAGTCCAGCAAAGCCCCAGGCTTGATTAGACACTCAATTCATGCCAGATCCCAGAAGGTGATAAGACAAAAGGAGAGGTTCTTAGAGGCAGACCGCCTGGAAGGTGGAAAGTTCTCTCAGTGTTCCTGAGGTTTGCCCTGTCTGACATACGGACTGATCATTCAGCACCCCAGAGCCTCTTTGAGTGCTGTCAGTGCTCAAAGGGAAAACTGTGACACATAAGAGGCAGAAAAACAACTGAAAGGGCCGCAGTAACCTGAAACTCCTTTCAAAAACAGCACATTTTGACCCAATACAACTAATGATGTCCAAAGTTAAAAATTACTTGCCAGATCCACTATCCTATATTATAAACCACTGTCAGCCTTAACCTCTTTCCTTACTTTGCTTGATTGCTGTGCTCTTTGCTACAGGGCTTGTGTCTGCTGCACCTTCAGACTGGTTCTCAGGTAAGGAACTTCTTCTGGCCCTTATGTATCTCATTCACCTAGGAAGTAAAAATGTGCTTTGTTTACCAGTAACATTTTGTGCTGTTTAATTTGTTTTATGGCCTTAATTTTGTACAAGTGATCTGTAATTTTCTGCCCTGAGACTGTTCCAGAAATCTGTAATTTTCTTCCCTGGGGTTCTGACAGGGATCTTTAATCTTCTGTCCTCATGCTCTTACTGAAAAAGAATCTGAGTCCATTTATAATTTCCTAGGAGACAAGATTTATTAAATTATTTATTTATTTAGGTTTTCTGTTTGCTAGCATGAGACCACAGTGTCTGTTTTCATTTCTGGTTAGGGAGAAATGACCTGATGAGGTTGCCCATCAGATGCTATTCACAGAGCCAAAATGTTGGCTGAATGGAGTCCTCTGTTTTCAGCTCAGAGGTGTCCCGGGGATTTGTACCATTTATTTTGCTTTGGACTAGTCATTTGTCTGTCTGGTTGTCTTTATACCACTTGTCTGTTGTGTGTCATGGGATTTCAGAATTCGAAATCAGTCAGTCCTCTGGACTGTATGCTAAGGAATTTCTCTGTTGCATTTGCTGAGGACTATAGTCTCCACCTCTCAAAAGGCAGAGTCCAAACTCTCTGTAATATAGACTGACCTGAATTTAAAGTAGAATGGTTCTCTACAGGGTCTCTGAATGTTAAAATTACTGAATCTGTTTGGAAGAATGTGATGGGGAATGCTGGTATTCTGAGTCAGTTCCCCTTTATTGATAAGTAGCTAAGTTTGGTTGAGAAACCACCACCCTTGAAAAAGGCAAGTTCTCTTGAAATAACCAGTTGAGTCCTGGTCTTATCATCTCTTAAGTGTCCAGGACGTACTAATCCTCATGTTATGGATTCTCCTTTGCCTAAGCTACCTCTCCCTGAGGCAAAGGTTGCACCGCACCCATTACCTGTAGCTTCTGCTTCCTCTGAGTTTTTTCCTGTTTGCCCCCCTCTACTGAGGATCCTCTTGTTAATCCAGTTAACTCTAACCCTCCACTGTATGCTTCCCAGGCTTCTTCACTTACTGGTACCTCCACCACCTCTATTTGCCCACGGCTGTCCCCAATCCTAGCTGCAGCTGAGGCTGCTTCCATTTCTAATCCTTTTTTGTCTTCTCTGGCATTGGATGCTCATCTCTGGTCCAGACTGATCTGTCCCCACTCCTTCCCTTCTGGGAAGTTCCTCCTGCATTGGGGGCAGATCAAACCGGGCAGTTGGTTACTGCAAATATGCCCTTTTTCTCTTCTGATTTTATAACTGGGAGTATCAGGAGCCCCATTCTCAACTAAGCCACAGGACTTGCTTTCTTTAATGGAATGAGTTATATATACATCCCCATTGCCTCACATAGGACTATTGTCAAGAGCTTCTTGTCACTTTTTTACTACTTAAGTGTGGGAACACATTAGAACTGAGGACAGGAAGTTTATTCTGGACTGTATTGGGGACATATAAGAAGAAAATCGAGATATAATAGATTTTCCCCCTCCTCACCCAGACTGAGACCATGGCACCTCAGTGGGACCCAGGGCATTGGATACCTATCATCCTGCTCTATTATCAGGATTAAAGGGGGCAACTTGAAAGATTACTAATCTTTCCACTGAAATTCTCCAGAGACCCAAGGAGTCTCCAGGGAAACTTGAGCACCTCCAAGAGGCATTTCAGTCCTACACCCACTTTGATCTCTTGACTCCTGAGAATGTTCAAGATATAAGTTTGAGCTGGGCTTGGTGGCTCAGCCTGTAATCCTGTGCTTTGGGAGGCTGAGGTGAGTGGATTCCCTGAGCCCATGGGTTCAAGACCCACATGGGCAACTTAGCAAGACCTCATGTCTACAATAAATCAAAAATTAGCCGGGCATGGTAGTGCATGCCTGTAGTTCCAGCTAATTGGAAGGCTGAGATGGAAGGATTGCTGGAGCACAGCAGGTCAAGGTTGCAGTGGCTGGGAGTGGCCACTGCACTCCAGTCTGCTGTGTTGGGTGACAGAATGAGATTCCAACTCTCTCTCTCTCTCTCTCTCTCTCTCTCTCTCTCTCTCTATATATATATATATATAAATATATATAAGTTTGGTATTCATTACTCAGGCAGCTCCAGGCATTAGGTAAAAGTTACAAAAACTGGAAGATTTTGTTGAAATGAATATTTATCAGCTGCTTGAAATAGCTCACAAAGTTTATAATAACTGAGATGCTGAGAAACAAAAGCAGGAAGTTCAGGTAGACAACAAGCCTGCAAGACAAGCAAAATCCTGGTAACAGTATTCCAGACCTCAGGAGTTGGTTCCAAGTCTTCCCTTCAAAAGTCCAATGATCAAAAGGGCCAAAAGTCTAAGAAACCCGGACACACTTGGTTGGCAAGGAACCAGTGTGCTTATTGCAAGGAACTGTGTCATTAGTTCAAATATTGTCCCCTTTGCCCACAGCAAGAGAACCCTAAGACTTTTCTCATCTTGCCACTTGCTGAAAAGACTGGAAATAACTTGAACTTACAGGGCCTGGACTCTTTCCTTAGGCCCACAAGAGCCCGTTAACAACAGCTATTGGGGGCCAAGGAGTTCAACTCTTTGTGGACCCTGGGGTGGAACATTCGGTCCTGAAAATACCATTAGAATCTATTTCTAAGAAGCAGGTTTTTGTTCAGAGGGAACAGGGACAGTTACTAATTGAAAGTTCACTCCAACCAGATTGTCAATTTAGGGCAGAAGCAAGTCACTCACTCATTTCTAATAGCTTCATACTTCCCGTTCCCTCTTATGGGTCAAAAGTGACTTCAAAATGTAAAAGCTACTGTTGTATCTTCACCCAACAAAACTGAAATGTTCATTTCTACTGCTTTTCAAAAGCCCCTAACTGTTCTGCTCTCTGAAGAATCTTTTTTAACTTCCTCTAAGTCCTCTAGTGAAAATGCTCCTTCAAGTTTACTTCTAC
>CAUYQG010021785.1:0-18487 GCA_963574415.1 Tarsius wallacei
AGTCTGGGATCGATGCAGTCAGGGATGGAGCTGAGACCCGAGCCTTCCCACCCGCAAGGGAGCAGCCCGGGACGCAATAGCCGGCTCTGCGTGGGACTGGGGTTCCCTGAGCCTCGGACCAATGCGTCCAGCTGTGGGCAAGGGGGTAGGGGAAGGAGGGCAAGAGTCTTTTTGGGGAACTCACATTCGGAGAATCTCACAGTTCCGCCTGTGTTGCTGCCATCTTGACCCCCAATCAGTTCTCTAATTCTTAAATATCACTTTTCCCATATATCTGATTAGTGAGAAATGGCTAGCAGCAATAGAGAGCTTTGCTATAGTAATCTTTAGTGAAAATCAACTGGATTATGTCTTTATGATTGACTGTTTCATTCTGCTGAAGTTTGATCCTCAATTACCTCCTTGATGGTAGTACAGTAATTAAATTACTAACTGAATTCAAATATAAACTTCTGATTCTATAGTCGTTTCTACAAGTGCAGTCACACTATTTATTGTTGCTTCTATTATGAATTAGGCTACTTAAATATCTGCTCAATATTAAGGTATCTATCTGACCTATCTGACACTAGTGGTGCTATATTCATAAGTGTTTTGCATCTGTTATTGAGTTTAAGAGCTTTTTTTAAAAAAAAAATACAGTTTGGGTATTTACTTATTTCAATTTTCCTGTTGCCTTTATGTCCCTAAACTAGGGATAATAACAAGTTAGCAGGTATGTTTATTTACAATAACACAAGCCTGCCAAGAAACTTGCAAGTTTCTTTTTTGTGTGTTTTTTGTTTTGTTTGTTTGGTTTTTTTTGTATTTTCTTTTTTTTTAATAATCAGTATTTTTTATTATGATATTGTGGGGTACAGTTAAGGGTTAGGTATACAAATATGTTTCGTTCAGGCACCCTTGTTGATAAGAGGTGTCTCCCTGTCCCCAGACAGATATTGAGTACCGTAGGAGTTTATCAGTTCTTGCTTCTGTAACATCTCTAAAATATTTCCCATGTCTCACTGAAAAATGTACATGTTATCCTACCAAATATGGAAAAAGAAAATATCTCTAAAATATTTCTTCCATAGCCAATGCCACATTGATCAGAGAAGATGCAGAAGATTCCTGTATTTATTCAACACACTTTTGAGTTCCTAATTTATTTTATTCTTATTTTAATAAGTTTCAAGGATATAGCGATTATAAAGACAAAACCTCAGTCTTCAATGAATTTACCAAACGTTTTTGGTTCATGTCTCTGTTACTTAGATTTGTTACTGAAATTGTTGCTATAATCCACTGACTGAAAAGCTGCAAAAATAAAAATATTTCACAGTTCATTTTTATTTTAGAATTATGTTTTATTTGTTTTTTGTCTAATTTTTCTAAACTTTAATGTCAATTTTTAAACGTATTTTATAAAGATTCAAAAAACAGACAGGCTTATGTATTGGTCTTAATATAACTCTAAGGATACAACCAGTGTCCATGAGAGATTACTTGATTATGATGATGACAGTAAAATAAAATAAACTTTCCAATAATTGACAAAGGTGAGAATGTCATGAACTCATTTCTGTACACTTTCTAATATCCTCTACAAACTGGTGATAACAGATGAAACTCTTGTTGCATTAAGGTAAATCAACCAGCTTAAAATTTCACCATTTATACCTTTATGTCATTGAAAATAATAACCTTAATGAGAAAATGACTTTTGAATTGTGTTATGAGGCAAGCACCAAAGTGGGCACATTCATATCTGTTGTCATCTTTCATCTTCAGTCAGCCCTGAGAGGTAGACATCATTTTTTCATGCTACAGACAGGAAAATTAGGGCTCCAATACTTTTAAAAATGTGTTCAGATTCACATGGCTTGTATTCAGAAAGGGGTATTTTAATCCACACTATTAGGCAATTGTTCTCTCAATTACACTATTAGATGGTAGTGACAAGATGAGACGATGAAGCTGATTAATATATCTTACTATTTTGTTCTCATACCTTCATATAAATATGTCATTCTGATACATCTAATTTATATTCTTTTTTGTATTTATAAAAAGAAATATATATATATATTTCGTATTAAATTGACTGCAAACATCTACAGATATTCCTCAGTATACAAAGGAGTTATGTCTGGATAAATCCATTGTAAGTTGGAAATATTGTAAGTCAATGCATTTAATACATCTTAGCTATTTAGTATTAGCCTAGCCTCCCTTAAATGTGCTTAGAACACTTACATTAGCATACAGTTGGGCAAAATCATCTAACATAAGCGTATTTCATAATAAAGGGTTGAATATCTCAATTTATTTAATGAACGGCAGGCAAAAAGCAGAATGGTTATATAGATAATCAAATATAGTTTGTGTACCATCTTAAAGTAAAAAAAAGAAGTCATGAATTGAATATCATAAGTCAGGGACCATCTGCAGTTAGAATAATTTACAATTTAAAAGAAAATAAAACCTGTAGCAAAGTGGAGAAGAAGGTGCTGAGAGCTTGGAAAGAGCAGTTTGTACCAGCTTTTAATGACAAGCTGAATGGAAATAGTGGCTAGAATAAATTTTGATCAGATGAATAGATAAAATGGAAGAACACAATCATAACACAAAAACTGAAAGATTTGAATCAATAACAAAGCAGATGATAGAACAATTGAGTATAAAAGAAATTTTCTGTTATGGTACAAAATTTAATAATAAATACAGCAATAGGGTTACTATCATTCAATGAAATAAACAAAAAATCTAGGCTACGACCTCCTCACTTATTATTCAACAAGTGATTATTTTAACCTCAAATTCTCTGCTCTTGCTTCAATGTCTCATGTCTCCCGCTTTTTTATGTAAGTCCAGTTCTGTCCCAAAGCTTCCGTATGGCTGACTTGACTTCTCTGTTCCGCAGTGTGTAGATGAGGGGGTTTAGCATGGGGGTAATAACATTGTAAAGTACGGAGACCATCTTGTCCACAGAAAAAGTAGAGAAGGGACGAGCATAAATGAAAATACAGGGTCCAAAAAAGAGTGTTACTACCATAAGGTGGGAGGCACATGTGGAGAGCGCCTTTTGCCTTCCCTTCTTGGAGCGAATCTTGAGCAGGATAGCGGTGTAGGAAGAAATCAGCACCACAAAGGAGCTGGTGGAGATCAACCCACTGTTCGATACCATGAGCAATTCAATGACAAAAGTGTCTGCACAGGCAAGTTTGATGACAGGAGGTACATCACAAAAGAAGTTGTCCACCTGATTTGGCCCACAAAAGGGCAGACGGATAGTGAGAATAGTCTGAACAGTGGAGTGCACAAATCCTCCCATCCAGGAGGCAGCTACCAACACACAGCATAATCCTCGACTCATGACAGTGGTGTAGTGCAGGGGCCGACAGATTGCAACATACCGATCATAGGCCATCACTGTGAGTAGGAACATTTCAGCTGCCCCTACAAAATGCAGGAAGAAAAGCTGCACAATGCATTGGTCATAGGAAATGAGATTTTCATTATCAAGGAAGTTGGCCAGAAGTTTAGGGGTAGTTACCGTTGAATAACATAGGTCTAGAAATGAGAGGTTTCCAAGAAGAAAATACATGGGTGATGAATTCAGGTGGTTGTCAGAGGCTACAGTGACCATGATGAGAACATTACCTACCCAAGTGGACACGTAGAAGAAAAGAAATAAAACAAATAGCCCCGCCTCAATAGATGAGGTCTGTGAGAAGCCTGCCAGGACAAATTCTCTCACCACTTCTGTTTGGTTTTTATCCATTTGACCTGGTACCTAAATAAAAGAAATTAAACAATGTTGCATTAGTAACATTAAAAATGAATGAGATATTTTATATCAAATATAAAACTATTTCTCTGAAACAAACTGCTTGATTAGCTGAAAAAAAATTTTCTCTTTACTTGACATAAATAGATACTCTTTTACCACCTGGAAGCTTGAGACAATGATGAAGTGGCCAAGATTTATTAGAACATTGAAGTCACCTGGCCCTGGGCCTTTAAAGTCAATGTGATCAATTTCTCATCTATCAGTATAATACTTCTCTCTTCTTTTCCACATTCAATATCAAGAAATACGTTATATTTCTCTGAGATATTAATTTTTAGTAAAAATATTTTGGAAAAAATAAAACTTAAAGATAGAATTTAAAGATTCCAGTGAATGAACATTAGGTCTATAGAAGCTATATTTGGAAAAGGAAATGCCTCTGCCCTTTGACCTCAAGACTGCTATTGTAGAACTCTAACCTGTGCAAATATCTGGAAGAAGGATCACATTCCACTTTGGGCTTATTGCTAGTTTATTGATCTCTGTCTGTGTTTCCTGAATGCCTTTTTAGCTTCTTGTGTTCTATAATACATTTCTGTTCAGTTTATTATTGTCTGCAATATTTTTCTCATCTTAAATTATACCTATGGGCATATGGGCACACATCATTTTGATAATGATTTAAATAGAATTATTGAACTTATATATTCAAATAAGTATTTCTATCAAATTTGGTAAAAATAAACTTTCCGGGTTGAAAAAAAATCGCAGTTCGGGGTGTGTGTATTATACCCGTTCATGTGAGCAATGACTGAGAAGGTGCTACTACATGGCATGACATGGGTGATAGTCCACTGAGAAATGTAGGAACTCATGATAGCTCTGTTGACTTAAATTTAAGAGTCCAGTTCTGCCATATACTGAATATTTTGAAAAATTAAAACATAATAATAAGATATAGTAATTTAAAGGTGAGACATTAAATTTTCTTAATCTTATGATAGTTTATGCACTTCTAAATTTATGAACTTTGTACTTTCATTAGACAAATTTGCAAGAATAAAAGTATTATAAAAGAAAATTAGTTTTGAACTAAATAAAAATTAGATTACGTTTACAAACAAAATTTACATACTTCTTAAATAAGTATTACAATAAATATGTTCCCTAACAATTTAAAATATCAAGAAACTATACAAAGTAAAACCCTCAAATTTAAATATCATTTTGTTAACATGATGTTTAAAAAAGACTTATTAATCTGAGAAAATGGTTTCATAATAAAAGAAAAAACAATATAAACTATATTTTAAAAATGATACAATCTATTTACACAGAAAGTTAAACTATATAAAAAATTAAACTACGTGTAAAGATATCAAAATGTTTACAAAAATTGACTGACAATTGAAATTTTATTTTTCCTTATTGAGTTTCTAATTTTCTACAATTAACTTAATTATATTAATAAAATAATTTTTAATGAATTTATATGATTATACACATTAAAGATGTTTATGACATTATTTTTACATGAAAAATTTGAAAATCTGTATTTTCTGTCTCTGCAAATTAATTATTACTTAACAGTTTACCTAAAATATAGGTAACAATTTCACTTAATTACAACTCAGGCAACTTATTTTAGAGTAATGATTGCTGTCTAGCTATAACATCAAATAATTTCAGAATTTATTAAAAAACAAGTTTTTAACAATAAATTTGTTTTCAATAAATATCTTACTAAGTAATGTTTCATATCTAATTTTTTCTGATTACCAAAATTATTAATGCTTAATTGGCAAATTTTAGAAACATAAAAAAAAAATTTCCCAACACCAAATGGCAAACGCTGTTAATTTAACTAGCCATATGTTCTTAAAATATTTTTAAATGCATTATTTGATTTACATAACTAATATAATAATGCAGAAATATTGATATGCTACCAAAAAAGACCATAATTAATTTTTATACTAATCCTGGGTACTTATGACAGGTGCATGAAGAAAGATTTTTAGTATATGTAACAGGTGTTACATCAAATTACATACCTTATATTGGCAGAGAGTAAATTCTTATGTCCTGCAGTCACAGATCTCTGACACACTATAGAACTATGCTATATGTTATAGAACCAAGAAGATAAATTACAATATTAAATATCTGTAAATTAGGATGTAAACCCCAGGTTGCATGGACACCATTAGGAAATTTTGATGTTTAGGGATTTAGGGCCACAGGTACTTGCAGTCAAACCACAAAGGAAATCATTAAAAATGCTTAATTACAAACTGCCAATCCCACCCCCTCCCCTGACAGTTTCCCACTACCACCAATCCATTTCTTATAGTATTATAATTGTTCAAGTTCCACTTATGAGTGAGAACATATGGTACTCTGTTCTTTGTTTCTGTGTTAGATCACTGATTATGATCGACTCCAAATCCATCCAAGTTGCTGCGAAGTCCATATGTTTGTCTCTCTTTATGGCAATTTCTAAAAGAACTAGAAATTGACTTCATATGACCCAGCAATCCCCATACTGGGAATATATCCAGAGGAACTCAAATCATTCTTTAGAAAAGATTCCTACACATGCATGTTTATTGCAGCTCTATTCACAATAGCAATAACATGTAACCAGCCATGCTGCCTATCAAAACTGGACAGGATTTTTTAAAATGTGGTACATATACATGATGGAATATTACAGTCATACAGAAGGATAATCATGGACTTTGCAGCAACTTGGATGGATTTAGAATCTATCATACTCAGTGATCTATCACAGAAACAAAGGACAGAGTACCACATGTTCTCACTCATAAGTGGACCATGGACATTTACCATAATACTATAAGCAAGGGATTGGCAGTAGCAGGATACTGCCGGGGTTGGTGGGGGAGGAGACACAACATCAATAAGCTTACCAGTCTCAAACCAGGCAAAGTGAAGACCAAAAGTAGACCCAAACTTTACCTGTATGATATCTACTTGTACACCTAATCCTGATTTTTACCCCACATCTTTTTTTAAAATTGTCTCTCAGGTTAGTTCACCTTTAAATGTAAATTACATTTTTTATAGAGTCAAAAAAATAAGAAAGAAAAATTTAGCTGCAAGTGCCTTGCACTTCTTCTACTAGTACAATTTTGCTTGTACTGCTATTTGGCCAAACTAACTTACAACCCCACCAACAGTATAGAAGCATTCCCTTTTCTCAGCATGATAGCACCTGTTGCTTTTTTATTTTTTTTAATGATAGCCAATCTTACTGGTGTTAGCTACTATCTCATTGTAGTTTTAATTCACAGTTGTCTGGTGATTAGTGAGGCTGAATATTTTTTCACATATTTGTTGGTTGTTTGAGTGTCTTCTTTTGAGAATTGTCTGTTCATATCCCTTGCCTACTTTTTAATGGGGTTGTTTGTTTTCTATCTGTTTGAGTTCCTTGGCGATCCTGAATGTTAGGCCTTTGTCAGATGCATAGCTTGAAAAAAAAATTTCACATTCTGTGGGTTGTCTCTTTACTCTTTTGATGCTTTCTTTTACGGTGCAAAATCTTTTTAGTTTGACAAAGTCCACCTGTCAATTTTAGATTTTGCTGCATTTGTTTTGAAGATTGACCATGAATTCCTTGCTTACTCCAATGCTCAGGAGAGTGTTCTCTATATTTTCTTCTAAGATTCTTTTAGTCTGGGGTATCACATTTAAGTCCTTGGTCCATTTTGAATTAATTTTTGTATATGGTGATAGGTAGGGATCCAGTTTCAGTCTTCTGTGTGTGATTATCTTCTCTAATTTTTATTATTTCCTTCTTTCCACTAGCTTTGGTTTTAGTTTTTTTCTTCCAAATCTGTAAATTGTAAAGTTACACTGTTGATTTGAAAGCTTTCTTTTTCTACATGCAAACATTTGGAGTTAAATTTCCCACTTAGCACTGTTATTGTTTCCATATGTTTTGGTGTGTTGTGTGGTCATTTTCATTGGCCTCTAAATATTTTCCAATTTTCCTTGTGTTTCTTTTCTTTAATCCATTAATTTTTAAGATTGTGTGTTATTTAATTTCCACAATTTTGCTAATTTTTCACTTTTACTTCTATTATTGATTTATAACTTCGTTCTATTCTAGTTTGAGAAGAAATTTTGTGTGATATCTATCTTTTAAATCTATTGCGACTTAAATTGTGGTCTAGCATATGATCTGGCTTAGAAAATGTCTCATATGCACTTGAAAAAATATGTATGCTATTACATACATGTTAAGGATGTATTCTGTATATTTTAGTGTTGGTTAATTTTGTTGTTGAAGTCCTCTATTTTTCTTACTTATCTTCAATCTTCTTGTTGTATCTAATTGAGAGTAGAATAACAAGTACCCAACTATTATTGTAGAATTGTCTTTCTCTTCCTTCAATCATGTCAGTTTTTGCTTATTAGGTTTTTTAATGTTAACGATTATTATGTCTTCTTGCTGTATTTAATCTTTTATTAATATATGTTGTTCTTCTATGTCTCTTGCAAATGTTTTTGATTTAGAGTCTATTTTGTCTGTTTTAGAATAGCCACCCCTATTCTCTGTTAGTTATTTTTTGTGTGATATATCTTTTACTGTCCTTTCACTTTAAATCTTTTTGTGTCTTTGGGTCTAAAGTGAGTCTTTTGTAGACAGCATAGAGTTATATCATGTTTTTGTTAAAATATATTCTGCCAATCTGTCTTTTGATTGTAGAATTTAATCCATTTATATCTAAAATAATTACAATATGGAGACACATGCGTCTGTCATTTTTCTATCTGTTTTTTATATGTCTTGTAGTTTTTTTGTCACCCTGTTTCTACATTACTATTTTGTATTTCGTTACTTTTTGTATTGAAGTGTTTAAATATCTTTCTCATTTATATTTTCTTTGTGATTTCCATAGGGCTTATGTTTCATATCCCAAAGTTGTAACACTCTAATTTAAATTTGTATTGGTTTAGCTTTAATAACGTACAAAACTCTGCTCCTCAGAGAGTAGAATAACGATTCTCAGAGACTGAATCAGGGGTTGGGAGATTTTTTTCAAAGAATACAAAATTTGAGTTCGATAGTTTAATAAGTTTAAGATGGCTATTGTACAATGCAATGACAACCATTAACAACAATTTATTATACACTTGAAAATTACTGAGAGTATATTTTAAGTGTTCTCACTACACACACACACACACACACACACAAAATGATAAATATGTAATGTAACACATATGCTAATTAGCTTGATTTAGCCATTCCACAATGTATACATATATCAAAAATATAATATTGTGCAACATAAATATACAGAATGTACCAAAAAAGGTATACACATTTTAAGGAAGGAAAAATCTGCATTAAAATTGTAATACTCAGTATACCAGTAACAAAAGATAAATACAAGTCACATTTGACTTCTGCAATTGCAAGAGGTGCTCAATGTGGTTACCATCAGTGTGCAGACACTTCTGATTTTGGCAAACTACTGCAGGACTTGTAGCTGTGCGAGGTCTCCCAGATCTTTCCTTATGCACATTATACACAATACCATTGGTATCAAACTTATCAAGAATGCGTTCAACTGTTAGTCATGTTAAAGGTTCTGTTGCATACTCATGCCTCCATTGTCGTACTTTCACAACATTCTCGAATTTCAAATAGCACTTCAAAATGGTCTTGCGCGTGTCAAACAACTGTGCTTCTGCCATTTATTTTGTGCTGCTAACTTCAAAAAGTAATAGATAGATAACATCTCTTTAACTGTGTATATATTTTTGGCACTCCATGTATACAATTTCTGTTGATTAAAAATAATAAAAATTTTAAAAGCTAGCAAGAAACAAAAACTCTGCTTCTTTACCAGCCTGCAAAGGGTATGGAGTCCCTTAACTTGTATAGCTTCCGAAAGTTTCAAACTGTTCCATCAACTTACACTCAGATTTCACTAGTTTGTCAGCTATTTTCTTATCCATGTTTGGTTGTATCTAATTCAGGTAAGTAAACGCTGTGTCACTTCAGAAACTCTCTCACTTCAAACTATATCAGATGATTTCTCTGTGACTTCAGCTCTCGTGTTTTCTTTTAAACAATCATAAATTGGAAGTTATTTTGTATTTTTATTTTACTTTTTTTTTCTTAGTTGGAGTCTCACTCTGTAGCCCAGGCTGGAGTGCAGTGGCACACTTACAACCACCCCAGTGTCAATCTGCTGGGCTCCAGCGATTCTTCCGCCTCAGCCTTCCAAGTAGCTGGAACTATAGGCACAAGCTACCACGCCATACTAATTTTATGATTTATTGTAGAGATGAGGTCTCACCATGTTTCCCAGGCTGATCTTGAACCTGTGTGCTCAGCCAATCCTCTTGCCTTGACCTCCCAAAGTGCTGGGATTATAGGCTTGAGCCACCGCACCTGGCCCTGTATTTTTCTTTAAGAATGGCATTGACCACCCAGCTTTCTACATTTCCAAACAGAGCTAAAACCTTTTATATACATTGCTGAATTACATTTGTTAATATTGATAAAGGCTTTTTTTTTTTAAATCCAAACTTTAGTCAGGCTACATTGAACTTTTCTTTACTAGGCCACAACCTTGCTGCTATCTTACCCTTGAATGACCCAGTTTAGTTTTAGCAAAAAATCCTGTTAAGTTGTTTGGTGAAAATCCCCTCACCCTTAAAACTGAATCAGGTTTTTTATTATCAATCCTTAATATCTAGTTCCATGGCCTACCATTAGCAAGAATCCTGGTAAGTCAGGTTACAATCCCCTTACTGCTGATATTGTCTTAATAATTTTTTATCCACTGACTTTATTATGTCCTTGCTGGCTATAAGTCCCTAGTTATTTATTGTGATTGAAGTTGATCTCAGTTCTGTTCTGAAGTCTTTTTCACCTGCTGCAATAGCTCAAATAAAATCTGTCTTGACATTTTTAGCAAGTAGTGAATACAACTTTTTCTTTTACATTATATTTGGGAGATATTGACCTACGGTTTTCTTTCTTAGTAATATCTTGGTCAGGTTTGTAATCATGACTGTGTGGATTTCATACAGCAAGTAAGAACGTATTTTCTTATCTCTATAGGTAAGATTGATTTTTTTCCTTGATTATTTTGTATATTGAAAACATTCAACAATGAATCCACTTGAGTCAGGAATTACTGTGGCATGATTTTTTTTTATTTTTTATTTTGTTGAGATGAAATCTTGCTATGTTGCCTATGTTGGCCTTCAGCTCTTGGCTTCGTGCAATCCTCAGTCTCCTAAATGCTAGGTTTGGAGACATGAGCCACTGTGCTTGGCCTGATTTTTAAATTACGGATTCAATTGTATTAATATACATGACACTAGTAAAATGCTTATATTTAATGGTTGCAATTTGGTGACCTTTATATTTCAAGTACTTTATCTAAAATTTAAAGTTTACTGGCATAAACTAGGTCATAATATTCTACTTAATGTTCAAGATTTTTAGTGGTACTCTTTTAAAATTTTTACAATTATTAATAATATTTTCCTTTGTTTTTTCTTTTTAGTCTTATTAGAATTTATAAATTTAAATTAATTATTTAATTATTTGATAATTTTTAAAAACCATATTACATATCTCTTTTCTAATTTGTGTGTGTATATACATATATATTTGTGTATATATATGTATATACACACACACACACACACTCTTATTTAATTTCCATCTTTTATTTTCTTAGAATTTAATTTGCTATTCATTTTTAGCATACTGGCTTTAATTTTAGATGATTTATTTTCAACCTTACTTTTTCTAGCATATGAATTTAAAACTAAATTTCTCTCAAAGTAGTGGTTTAGTTACATTTAAGACTTATGCCAAGATTCTCTTGTTCTTAATAGATAATGATTTCATTAGACAGTAATAAAAATTTTCCTGTATCTTTCTAATATCTGTACCTATAAACTGTAATTTTTATCTTATTTCAATGGTATGGATACAAATATTGATGACTGTATTAGTTTTTCCAAAGTATATTGTCATAAAAATTACCTGTAAATATAAGTGATTTACAACAATATAGTCTTAAGAGAAATTTTGTTTTACATATTGCTTGTTGGCTCTGAGTTACCTCTGTATGTATTTATCATTCTTACCTCCAGGGCAAAAATATAACTATCTTTTTTTATTTCAAAGGAAAAAAAACTATAGTGTGTCTTCATAATAGTCTTTAAAGATTTCTTTATAAGTGGTATATTTAAATTTGTCTTAGTTTTTGGAGGCAAACCAAGTCACATTGCCTAGTCTAAAGTCTGTTTGGTATAAAAATAGAGCATTTTATAAGAAGGATAATAAATTACTTGCAACAAAAATACTGTTTACCACAGTAGCTAGTGTTGTTTGTTCTTGATTTTAATTGAAATGCCTATTTTGTGTTTCTTTTTTCTTTATTTTATAATAATTTTGTTTTCAGAAGTGTTTTTTAAAATTATGTAAATATAATATGTAAATATAATTTTGCCACTTATTTCTGGTAAGGAGTTTTTTTTCTAACAAATCAAGAAATTTCCTTCTGGTTTATTATGAGTTTTATCAAGACTCAGTATTTAAATTTGCCAAGTGTTATTTATCTGTATATTGACATCCTTAGACTCTTGGTTATTAGTTATTGAATATGATAAATTATATTAATAAATGACATAATGGGCAGCTCAAATTTAAAAAAGAGAACTCTGATCATACTCTGTTATTTGGAAATATTCTATTATAGAGTGTGAGTTCATATATTTAGAATCTTAGTGGTTCTGGCTATTTTACCTAAGAGCTTAACAATTAGGAAATTGTTACATAAATCATTATATATTCAAATAATGCTAATTCTAGAGTATAGAGCCATTAAAATAGGTTGTTAAAATGATTACGTGCCCAAGAAATTTTTACAAATGTCTTTCTTGCTATGGTGGTTGTGAGCTTAGGGTGGGAAACACAAGGTAGAGTTAAAATTGTAAATTACTCTCAAACACCTAGAGACGAGTCTTCATGAAGGTTAAGTATACTGGCAACTATGTTCCATGTTACCTATATTCCGGAGTCTTTTCTCCAAGCTTAAAACCAAGTCTCCTTACCAAAGTCAGAGCTTCCCCTTTATCTTTAGAGACCAGATTACTTTCAATCATAGTTAAAACTGCAAACTTATGCCTAGCTAAATAATTTCACTTGATTCTGTTTCTTCTCAGTATTCCAAATGATAAATCATTGATTCAGAGAAGAAAATTCATACAAATCTGAAGCAAGAGAAATACAGGCGGTGAACCCCAACATTATCCGTGAAAGCCTCGTCAGCAGTTTGTACGAGTTCCCATGATAGCAATGGAGCACTTTTATATTTGATTCATCTGAGATCTGAGGCTGGAGTTTGCATTCTGATGTAAAAGATGACATTCAGCCATGCAGATTTCTATGACACTTGCACGCGCATGTTTATTGCAGCATTATTCACAATAGCAAAAACATGGAACCAACTGTGCTGCTCATCAAAAGTGGACTGGATCAAAAAAATGTGGTACATTTACATGATGGAATATTATGCAGCCATAAAGAAAAACAAAATTATGAACTTTGCAGCAACCTGGATGGAATTAGAGTCTATAATACTCAGTGATTTATCACAGAAGCAAAGATCTGAGTACCAATGTACTCATTCATAAGTGGACCTTGAACATTTATCATAATGCCATAAGAAAAGGATTGGCAGTAGTGGGATAGTGGGACACTGCCGGGAGGGGGGTCACATCAAAAGGGTACTCACACTTTACCTGTATGATGACCATGTATGTACCTAACCCTCATTTGTACTCCACATTTTAAAAATAAAATAATTTTCTAAAAATATGTGTTCTTTCAACAAAATTGTAAATGATATAGTGCATATTTCCTGTTATTTTCTGTTAACTTTGAGTAGTAAGAAGCAAGGACATTGTATTCATACTTCGACTGCAAAATTTGAGAAAAGCCTTTGTGAGCATAACCAACTTAGCCATAATTTTTTATAAATGATACATATTTGACTTTAATTTCTATTAAACTATTTTATGAAAGCTATACTATTAATGAAGAGTAACATATTTAGTTTATCAATTGTATGAAAGACAATATTATTATAGAGTTTAGTTCTTTAAGTTTGTTTGTTTTTGTTTTGAGTTGGAATCTCACTCTGTTGCCCAGGCTGGAGTGCAGTGGCATGCTCACAGTCACCCCAACATTGACCTGCTGGGCTCTGGCGATCCTTCTACCTCAGCGCTTTGGGAGGCTGAGGTGAGTGGATTGCCTGAGCCCGCGGGTTCGAGACCCGCCTGGGCAACTTGGCGGACCTCATCTCTATGATAAATAAATAAATAAATTCGCCGGGCATGGTAGCGTGTGCCTGTAGTTGTGGTTACTCGGACGGCTGAGGCAGAAGGATCGCCGGCGCCCAGCAGGTCGAGGCTGCGGTGGCCGGGAGCGGCCACTGCACTCCAGTCTGGGCGACAGAGTGAGACTCCAACTCAAAAAAAAAAAAAAGCTACTTATATTTATTATGTATAAATGAAAACAGGAAAACAATGTTTATATATAGATTGATTTAATGTAGCAATCAAAAAATAATCATAAATTATTTTAACATAAATGCCTTGTTTATAAGGAATAACTGTTTTAGTTCAAACAGCAAAAATTAGTGAAAATAATTGAATTGTTTGCATTGTTTTACAATTCTCCTTAATGTTTGCCTTAGTAGAAGACTGTTGAATTTTTGCATCCACTTTTTCAATCACTTTGTTTTTATATCACACCTCGTGTAGCCTGGAGAACTTTGCCTAAAAATCAAGAAAAAATAAGATTGTAAAAATCAAATGATATCTTAATATTATTATGAAAATGGTTTGACTGCAACACTCTGAACAATCATCAAAGACTAACAGAAGTCCCTGAACCACACTTTGGGAAGCACTGTTGTAGAATATTAGCTTTAAATACTTGATCATTCCACAAAAATACTAATGAGAGTTGAAGACTCACTCTATGCTAATCATGTATTATGAACTTTACTAAATTAACTATCCAAATACTTGTACTAATTTATTTAAAGGACTTGTTAATGATGACAGTTTTACACTATTATTTCAAATAATTTGAATTACAATGATAGAGAGCCAATTTAGACAAAATATTCTCAGACAATATTTACCATTAGACCTGAAATGAAAATGGTGGCATTTCCTCCTTATAGCATTATGAATAAGAGATATAATTTATGTTCCTGTACTATCTTGAATGATACAAATTCATAGATCAACATCACTTTAACTTTCTATGCAGGATCTCAAGTACTACAAAGCAGATAACTTATTTTAAAATATTGACATATAGCATTTTTTTTATTTTTTTGATTAAGGCAAATATATATTTGGGATTTTATTTGTTGTTAAACATAAAACCAGTAAGTGCTTCAAAAATGATTAATCAATTATAATTTTATTTGTATAAGTAGAATCTATAGTTTATTTTTATCAAAAATGTACTTATTGCTTTTCTTTTTTTCTTTCTCTTTTAATTGTTATTTTGAAATTGTGGGGTACAATTCAGGGTTAGTTATACAAATGTTCATTGTGCAGGTACCCTTATTGATGAGGTGGGTCACCCCTTCCCCAGGCAGATATCGACTACTGTCAATCCCAGTTCTACACTCCCCACCCCCCACTCCCCACCCCACAGTTTCCACTACTTTCATCCTTTTCCTATAGTAATATAGTAGTTGTTCAAGGTTCACTTATGAGTAAGAACATGTGATAATCAGCTCTTTGTTTCTGTGAGAGATCACTCAGTATTATAAACTCTAATTCCATCCCAGGTTGCTGCAAAGTTCATGATTTTATTCTTCTTAATGACTCCATAATATTCCATTATGTATATGTACTACATTTTTTTATCTAGTCCTCTTTTGATGGGCAGCACGGTTAGTTCCATGTTCCTGCTATTGTGAACAATGCTGCAATAAACATACATGTGCAGGTATCTTTTTTATAGAGTAACCTGAGTGCTTCCAGGTATATCCCCAGTAGGGGGATTGTGGGACCATACGGAAGGTCAATTTTTAGAACTTTTAGGAATCGCTACACTGATTTCCACAGAGGCTTTACTAGTTTATACTCCCACCCACAATGTAGAAATGTTCCCTTTTCACCACATCCTCTCCAGCATTGGTTATTTTGTTGATAATGGCCATTCTTACTGGAGTTAGGTGGTATCTCAATGTAGTTTTAATTTGCATCTCCTTGATGACTAGTAAGGCTAAACGTCTTTTCACAAATCTGTTGGCAACTCATATGTCTTCTTTTGAGAAGTGTCTATTCATATCTTTTGTCCACTTTGTAATGGGGCTGTTTGTTTTTTCCTTTTCAGCACATTTGTTTCTCGTAGATCCTTGATGTTAGGCCTTTGTCAGACATGGAGTTGGCAAATATTTTTTCCCAGTCTGTGGGCTGTCTTCCTGCTCTCTTGATGGTTTCTTTGGCTTTGCAGAAACTTGTCAGTTTGATGAGGTCCCACTTGTCTATCTTATCTCTTATGGCCTAGGCACTTTGAGTTTTGATCAGGAATTGGTTGCCAGTTTCAACTTCCATAAGAGAGTCTTCTGCATTTTCTGAGGTTCTTACAGTTTGAGGTTTTACATTTAGGTTAATTCATTTAGAGTTAATTTTTGTGTATGGGTATAGGTAGGGGTTCTGTTTCAATCTTCTGCATGTGGTCAGTCAGTTTTCCCAGCACCATTTACTGAATAGGTTCTCCTCTCCCCAGTAGCAGGTGGTGGAGGTTTTATCGAAGATCAGTTGGTTGAGAAATTGAAGTTTTGCTTCTGGAATCTCAATTCTATTCCACTGGTCTATAAGCCGGTTCTTGTACCAATACCAGGCTTTTTTGATTATTGTAGGTTTATAGTATAGTTTAAAGTCTGGGAGTGTGATATCTTCTGGTTTTGTTTTTTTTTTGCTTAGGAATGTTTTGGTTATTCTTGGTTGTTTATGTTTCCATACGAATTCCTGTATTATCTTTTTGAGATCTGAGAAGAATGTTGTTCATAATTTGATGGGTATTGCATTAAATCCGTAGATTGCCTTAGGTAAAATGGACATTTTAACAATGTTGGTTCTTCCAACCCATGAGCATGGAATATTTTTCCACTTGTTTGTGTCATCTTTGATTTCTTTGAGCAATGTTTTGTAATTTTCATTGTAAAGGCCTTTCAAGTTTCTGGTTAGGAAGATGCCAAGGTATTTCATGTTTTTGTGGCTATTGTAAATGGAATTGTGCTTTTTATTGGGTTTCTGTTTATTTATTACTGGGGTATAGAAATGCGATTGTCTTTTGTACACTTATTTTATATCCTGAAACTTTGCCAAAGTCCTTCATCAGTGCCAGGAGATTTTTGGTAGATTCTCTTGGGTTTTCAAGGTATACAATCGTGTCATCTGCAAAGAAAAATAACTTGATTTCCTCTTTTCCTATCTGGATACCCCTAATCACCTTCTCTTCTCTGATTGCTCTAGCCAGGACTTCCAAAACTATGTTGAACAGGAGGGGTGAGAGTGGGCATCCTTGTCTTGCTCAGGTTTCAGGGGAAATGGTTCCAATTTTTTCTGTTTAGGAGTATGCTGGCTGTGAGTTTCTTGCAGATGGCTTTTACTATTTTGAGGTATGTTCCACCTATGCCTAGATGTTTGAGGGTTTTTATCAAGAGGGGTGCTGGATTTTATCGAATGCTTTTTCTGCATCTAATGATATAATCATGTGGTTTTTGTTTTTATGTCTGTTGATGTATTTAATTAACTTTGTGGTCTTATGAATGTCGGACCAGCCTTCCAACTCGAAGATGAAGCCTACTTGGTTGTGATGGATGACTTTTGAGATGTGTTGCTGCATCCAGTTTGCTAGGATCTTGTTCAATTTTAGCATCTATGTTCATCAAAGATATTGGCCTGTAGCTCTCTTTCTTTGTTGGGTCTTCTCCTGGCTTGGGTATCAGTGTGATGTTAGCTTCGTAAAATAATTTGGGGAGAGTTCCATCTTCCTAAATGTCCTGGAATACTTTCAATAGGATTGGTATCAGTTCCTCCTTGTATGTTCTGTATAATTCTGCTGGAAAGCCATCTGATTCAGAACTTTTTTGTTGGTAGTTTTCTTATGACATAATCAATTTCTTTGATTGTTATCAGTCTATTTAGGGTCTCAATTTCTTCTTGTTTCAACCTAGGGAGGTTGTGTGATGTCAGAAAGTCCTCCATTTCCTTTAGATTTTCAAGTTTGTTTCCATACATGTGTACATAGTAGTCTCTGATAATCTTTTGTATTTCTTCAGCATCAGTTGTGACTTCATAGTTTGTGTTTCAAATTGAGTTTATTTGGCCTTTTTCTCTTTTTCTTGGTCAGTCCGGCTAGAGGACCATCTATCTTGTTTATCCTTTCAAAGAACCAGCTTTTTGTTTCATTGATTTTTGTATTATCTTTTTGTCTTCAGTGTCCTGGATTTGGGCTTTTATTTTGGTGATCTGGATTCTTCTTCTGAAGTTAGGGTTTTGGTGGTCTTGCTTTTCTAGCTACTTTAGGTGACTTGTTAGGCTATTAAGTTGTGAACTTTCCATTTTCTTCATTTGTGTTTGTAAAGATATTAATTTCCCTCTTGCTAC
>CAUYQG010021790.1:0-11670 GCA_963574415.1 Tarsius wallacei
TTTAACTTTATCATGTTTTTCTTTTTTTTTTCTTTTTTCTTTTTTTTTTTTTTTTTTTTAGTTTGATTAAAAATATTTCGCCCAGACTGGAGTGCAGTGGCACACTCCCAACCACTGCAGCCTAGACCTGCTGGGGTCCAGCAATCCTTCTTGCCTTAGCCTTCCAAGTAGCCAGAACTACAGGCGTGCGCTACCATGCCTGGCTAGTTTTTTATTTATTGTAGAGATGAGGTCTCACCAAGTTGCCCAGGTGGGTCTTGAACCCACAGGCTCAGGCAATCCAATCGCCTTGGCCTCCCAAAGCAGTGGGATTACAGGCTGAGCCACCAAGCCTGGCCTGATTTATCATGTTTTTCTAGTAGTTCATTTTAATTTATCCTCTAATCACTAGCCAAGGACAAAATCGGTTTCTCAGAGGTAACTATTGATAATCGTCTCACAGCCTCCTCCCCAGTTTTGTACTAATTAGCTTTTCTATTTCAAGTATTTGCCTCCATCCATAAGACCCAAGTTAACCTAATCAGCCCTTCATGACCTTCATGACATAGACCCCATCACCATGTCAGCAATTATGTGACTGGCCCACCCATCTGCCTGCTGTCCATCACCTGGTGTCAGTGCCTGTGTGTGCCTGTCCCCTTCATGATGACGTGGAAAAAGCCACCACCCAATAACCTGCACCCCACCACCACCAAATACAAGGTTTAAAAGGCATTCACTGCATAATGAACATCTGTATACCTAACTCTAAATTGTACCCCACATTTATAAAATAAAACAATTAAAAGTTTACCTCAAAAAAAGGCAATCAACTGCAGACAGCAGGAGCCATTGCTTTGTTAAACTCTGGTGTGTCCATGTGGCTCTTTGAGCTATGACCACCATGTTTCCTAGCTTTGGCCCCCTCCACTATCTTGGGGAGGCGAATCTCTTCTCTCTGTCACTCTCTAATTTACTTTCTAAATAAACTGTATTTTCCAATCTAAAATATCTAGGAATAAATTCAAACAAGGAAATGAAAAATTTTACGCTGAAAACTAAAAAACTTTGCTGAAAGAAAGCAAAGAAAATCTAAAAAATGGAAAGACATCCTTTGTTCATGGATAAGGAGACTTAATATTGTTAAGACGTCAAAACTACTTAAACTGATGTAGAGAGTTAATGCTATCCCTATTAACATTTTAAGTATTTTTTGCGGAAATGGAAAAGCTGATCTTGAAATTCATATGGAATTTAAAAGAGCATGAACAGACTAATGGTCTAGAAAAAGCAACAAAGTTGCAAGTCTCAATTTCCCAATTTCAAAACTTACTACAAAAAAGTGACAGTAATCAAAAACAGTCTGGTACCAGTATAAACGCAGTTAAGTAGACCAATGGAATAGAATTGAGAAACCAGAAATAAACCCATGCATCTATGACCGGTTTATTTTTAATAAGGGTGCCAAATCCATTCAATGGGGGAAAGATTATTCTCTTCAATAGATGGTGCAGGGACAACTGGATTTCCAGAGGCAAAAGAATTTGGACCCCTATTCCACACCATGCAACAAAATGAGCACAAACTGAATCAATGCCCTAAATATAAGAGTTAAAGCCATAAAACCCTTAGAAGAAAACAAAGGTAAATCTTCATGAGCTTGGATATGGCAATACATTCTTAGATATGACACCAAAAGTATGAGTAACAAAAGAAAACATAGATAAATTGGACTTTATTAAATAAAAACTTTTATGCATCAAAAGACATTACCAAGAAAGTGAAAAGGAAACCTAAGAATGGGAGAAGATATTTGAAAGTATATATCTGATACGAGTTTAACATGCAAAATGTATTTAAAGTTTCTACAACTCAACAACAACAAAAAATCCCAAACTTCCCAATTCAAAATTGGGCAAAATATATGAATAGACATTTCTCCAAATAAGATATATGACTGGCCAATAAGCACATGAAAAGATGCTCAATATCATTAGTTGTTAAGAAAATGCAAATCTTAGCCGGGTGTGGTAGCGCGCGCCTGTAGTTCCAGCTACTTGGAAGGCTGAGGCGGAAGGATCGCCGGAGCCCAGCAGGTTGAGGCTGCGGTGGCCAGGAGCGGCCAATGCACTCCAGTCTGGGTGACAGAGTGAGACTCCAACTCAAAAAAAAAAAAAAAAGAAAATGCGAATCAAAACCACAGTGAGATACCACTTCAAGTCTACTAGGATGGCTATAATAAAAGAAACAGAAAATAAGTGTTGTCAAGGATGTGGAGAAATGGGAACCCATGTGCTTTAATGATGGAAATATTAAATGGTGCAGCTCCTGTGGGAAACTGGTGGTTACTCAAAAGGCTAATCATAGAATTACCATATAACCTGGCAATACTGTTCCTAGGTATACACTCCAAAGAATTAAAAACAGATTCAGATACTTGTACACCAATGTTTCTGGCTACTGTGAATAATGCTATAATAAAGTAGAAACAACCCAAGTGTCCATCACAGATGAACTGATAAATAAAATCTGGTATATATGTAATATGAAATATTGCTTTTTTAAATTTATTTTTTAGTTGGAGCCTCACTCTGTCACCCAGGCTGGAGTGCAGTGGCACACTCACGGTCACCACAGTTCCAACTTGCTGGGCTCAGGCAATCCTTCTGCCTCATCCTTCCAAGTAGCTGGGACTACAGGCACACAGCACCACACTTGCCTAATTTTTTGATTTCTTTTTGGAGACGAGGTCCTGCCAAGTTGCCCCAGCTGGTCTTGAACTCCTGGGCTCAGACAATCCTCTTGCCTCCACCTCCCAAAGTGCTGGGATTACAGGCGTGAGCCACTGCACCCAGCTCACCTTTGAAAGAAATGAAATTCTTAAGTGAATGACTTAGAAAGTTAAATACTGCATGTTCTTACTTATAAGTGGGAGCTAAGTAATTAGTACACATGAAATGGAGAGTGGAATAATAAACATTGGAGATACAGAAAGATTAGCGGGATGAGAAATTACTTAATGGGTACAATGTACATGATTCAGGTGATGGTTACACTAAAAGCCCTGACTTCACCATGCAACAAAACTGCACTTGTACCCTCTAAATACATACAAATTTTTAAAAAATTTAAAGAAATTAAGTTCTGATATATAACCTTGAAAACATTATGCTAACTGAAATAAGCCAAACAAAAAAGAACAAATTTTGTATGATTCCCTTTATGTGAATTAAAATGATTATTTATGAGTCACGTAATAATTTAATAATCAGAAGTATCAAGAATGTATAGGGATAGGAAATAGATTAGAAACAGGCAAAGTAATGGAGACAAAAAGCAGATTAGAGGTTACTGAGGACAGAGAAAGAGGAAGTGATTGCTTAAGGGGTACTGAGTTTCTGTTAGTGGTGATGAAAAAGTTTGGGAAATATTTAAGGATGATAGAACAGCATTGTGAATATAATTAATGCCATTGAGTTGTATACTTAAAATGGTTAAAATGACAAATTGTATGTCCATTTTATCACAATAAATACATGGAAAAAGTTAAAGTTATGGAACCTCACTTTAAAAATACAAATAAGCAGGTCTCACCCACAAATCCTGATTCAGTAGATCTCAAAATGGGTCTAGGAATCTTCATTTTAATAAGTTATCTCCCTACCCTCTCCAAGTGATTCTGATGCATGGAATCCAAATATCCAAACGCTGGCTTTTGTCTTTTTTTTTTTTTTTTTTTTTGAGTTGGAGTCTCACTCCATCGCCCAGGCTGGAGTGTAGTGGCACATTCATGACCACCCCAGTGGCGACCTGCTGGGCTCCTGAGATCCTTCCGCCTCAGCCTTCCAAGTAGTTGGAACCACAGGCGCGCGCTACCACATCCAGCTAATTTTTAATTTATTGTAGAGATGAGGTCTCGCCAAGTTGCTCTGGCTGGTCTCAAACCCATGGGCTCAGGCAATCCACTTGCCTCTGCCCCTCAAAGTGCTGGGATTACAGGCTGAGCCACCCAGCCTGGCCTGGCTTTTGTCTTTTGTTGTAAACATCACATGGGCCTCTTCCACCAGGGGGCTCATACTTTCAGCTTTTACATCTGGAATTCTCTTATTTGAGCCCTAGACAGAAGTAAAACAAATTTTGTTTCTATAAAATAATTGTACTTTCTCGCTATTACATCAAATTCTGTTTGTTAAGAAGTGTAGGGCCAGGCACGATGACTCATGCCTATAATCCTAGCACTTTGGGAGGTCCAAGCAGGAGGATCCTTTAAGCCCAGGAGTTTGAGCCCAGTCTGGGCAAAAAGCGAGACCTCATCTCTACAAAAATCAAAAATTAGGCCAAGTGTGATGGCTCACACCTATAATCCCAGCACTTTGGGAGGTGGTGGTGAGAGAATTGCCTGAGCCCAGGGATTCAAGACCAGCCTGGGCAACTTGACAAGACCTCATTTCCACAATAAACCAAAAAAATTAGCTAGACTTGGTGACGTAGTTGTAGTTCCAGGTACTTGGAAAGCTGAGGTGGAAGGATCACTTGAGCCCAGCAGGTTGAGGTTGTGGTAGCCATGAGGGTGCCACTGCACTTTAGCCTGGGCAACAGAGTGAGACTGACTCAAAAAAAAAAAAAGAAACGTAGAAAGTGGCAAGTATCCTTGATGCCTTATTCCCACTCCCCCAAACTTTCCAGGGTTAATAGTATATTGTATTCCCCCAAGGAAGAAAAAGAGAGCTTCCCTGCTGCAGATCAGAATTCTTAAAGTCAATATGATAATATGTACCAGGATTCTCCAAAAGATGGGGATGCAGAAATTTCTAAATGCTTTTGATTATCAATCCTATATTTTCTGCTTGATACCTTCAGAATGAATGTTCCATGAGATATTATTTTAGCTATGCTGAACTATGTAACATATACACATCATAAAAAAATTCGTTTCAGTTAAGTGTGCAAGAAACATTCTCCAAAATATACCATCTATTAGACCATAAAACAATTTTCAGCATATTTAAGAAGGTTAAAATCAAATTAGCATATTTCTAGATCACAATGGTATGAAATTAAAAATCAACAACAGAAGGAATTTTGGAAAATTCACAAATATGTGGAAATTCCACAACACACTGCTGACCAACCAATGGGTCAAATAAGAAATTAAAAAGGGTATTACAATATCTTGAAACAAATGACAAAATAAACAGAAAGAAAAAGAAAAAACTTATGGGATACAGCAAAGTGGTTCTAACAGAAAGGTTTATAGCAATAAATACCTACCTGAAGAAAAAATAAATATCTCAAATAAACAATTTTATCTCAAAGAACTAGAAAAAGATGAACAAACTAAGCCAAAAGTCAGAAGAAAACAATAAAAATCAAAGCAGAAATAAGTAAAATAAAGACCAAACAAAAAAAGAACAAAACTAACAGTTGGTTTTTTTAAAAGTTAAAAGTTGACAAACATTTAGCTACACTAAGAAAAAGAGAGAAAGGAATGGGCATGGTGGCTCATGCCTATAATTCCAGAATTTTGGCAGGCCAAGGTGAGAGGATTGCCTGAGCCCACAGGTTCGAGACCAGCCCGGGCAACTTGGTGAGACCTCATCTCTACAGTCAATCAAAAAATTAGCTGGGCATGGTGGCGCATGCCTGTAGTTCCAGTTACTTGGAAAACTGAGGTGGAAAGATCATCTGAGCCCAGAAGGTCGAGGCTGCGGTGGCCACGAACGTGGTACTGCACTCCAACCTGGGCAACAGAGTGAAACTCCAACTCAAAAAAAAAAAAAAGAAAGAAAGAAAGAAAAAGAAAAAAATGGAATTGTACCCCAAATCTTTAAAATAAATTTTTTAAAAAATTTAAAAAGATAAAGAGAAAAATCAAATAAATACAATTATAAATGGGAGTGGAGACATTACAACTGATACCACAGAAATAAATGATAATAAGAGACTTACGAAAAATTATATGTGAACACATTGGGAAACCTAGAAGAAATGGACAAATTTCTAGAAACATACACCCTATCAAGTCTTAACCATGGAAAAATAGAAAATCTGAACAAATTAATTAAATGTAAAGAGATTTAATCAGTAATAAAAAGTCTCCTGTCAAAGAAAAGCCCAGGACCTGATTACTTCACTGCTGAATTCTACCAAATATTTGAAGAACACGAACCTTCTCAAACTTATACACAAAATCGAGGAGGCAGAAACACTTCTAAACTCATTCCACAAGACCAGCGTTACTCTGGTACCAAAGCCAGACAAGTACACTACAAGAAAAGAAAATTACAGGTCAACATTTCTGATAAACATAGACATAAAAATCCTCAACCAAATACTACTCAACTGAATTTGACAGCACATAAAAAGAATCATTCACCATGATCAAGTGGGATTTATTTCTGGGATGCAGAGATGGTTCAACATTTGCAAATCTATAAATGTAATATACCACATTAAGAGAATGAAGAACAAGAATTATATGATCATCTCAATAGACGTAGAAAAAGCATGTGGCAAAATTCAACATCCATTCATGATAAAAAAAAATACTCTCAACAAATTAGGCAGAGAAGTAATACACCTCAACACAATAAAGGCATATATGACAAGCCCACAGATAACACCATACTCAATGGTGATAAGCAGAACACTTTTCCTCAAAGATCAGAAATGAGACAGGGATGCCCATTATCACCACTTCTATTTAACATAGTACTGGAAATTCTAGTCAGAGGATTTGGGCATAAAATAGAAATAAAAGTCATGTCAATGGAAAAAGAAGGACTCAAGTTGTTTCTCTTTGCAGATGGTATGATCTTATATATAGAAAACCCTAAAGACTCCACCAAAAACAAAAAACTGTTAGAATAAATTCAGTCAAGTTGCAGGATATAGAATCAACATACAAAAATCAGTTGCATTTCAATCACACATCTGATAAGGGGTTAGTATCCACAATATATAAGGAAGTAAAGCAGCTCAACAACATAAAAAACGAACCTGATTTAAAAATTGGCATAGATGTTTCTCTAAAGAAGGCATACAAACGGCCAACAAGTATATGAAAAAATGCTCAATATCATTAATCATCAGGTAAATGCGAATCAAAACCACAATGAGATATCTCCTCACATCTGCCAGGATAGTTATGATTTTAAAAAACCCAACTATAACAAGTGTTGGTAAACACATGAAGAAAAGGGAACCTTTGTGCAAATTGGTACAGCTCTCATGGAAAACAATGTGGAGCTTCCTCAAAAAACTAAAAATAAAACTATTATATGATCCAGCAATTCCAGTTCTGGGGTTATATCCACATGAACTGAAATCACAATCTCAGAGAAATATCTTCACTTCCATTTACTTTACAGCATTATTTCTAATATGCTATGGGAACAGCTTAAATTGCTATCAATGGATAAACAGATAAAGAAATTGTGGTATGCACATACAGTGGAAACATTATTTTAGCCTTAAAGGAGGAGGAGACCCTGCCCTTTCCAACAACAGTGATGGACCTGGAAGGCATTATGTTGAGTGAAATGAGTCAAACACAGAAAGACAAATAGTGTATGATTTCACTCATAAGTGAAATTGAAATAGTCAAACTCATAGAAGCAGTTAGTAGAACGGCGCTTGCCAGGGGATGGAGGAAAAAAGAAACGGGGAAGTGATGGTTCAAGGGTACAAAATTCGAGTTACACAACATAAATACATTTTGGCAGGCCAGGCGTGGTAGCTCATGCCTATAATCGCAGCAGTTTGGGAGGCTGAGGTGAGGGGATTGCTTGAGCCCAGGAGTTTGAAATCAGTCTGGGAAACGTAGTGAGACCTTGTCTCTACAACAAATAAAAAAAATAGCTGGATGTAGTGGCACACGCCTGTAGTACCAGCTGCTTGGGAGGCTAAGGCAGGAGAACTGCTTAAGCCTAGGAGTTAGAAGCTGTGGTGAGCCATGATCATGCCACTGCACTCCATCCTGGGTGACAGAGTGAGACTCTGACCCAAACAACATAGATAAAATAAACAAAAAATAATAAATTCTGGATATCTACTACACAGAATAGTATCCATAGCCAACAATACTGTATTGTATACCTAAAATTTGTTAATAGGGCAGATCCCATGTTAAGTGTTCTTGCCACAAAAATACAAAAAAACAAAAAAGGAACAGGAGGAAACTTTCAGAGGTGAGAGAGATATTGATGGCCTTGATGGTGATGATGATTTCACAAGATATTTATCCCCAAACTCATCAAGATTAAATATCGGCCAGGCACGGTGGCTCAAGCCTGTAATCCTAGCACTTTGGGAGGCCAAGGCGAGACGATTGCCTGGGCCCAGGGGTTTAAGACCAGCCTGAGCAACACGGCAAAAAATCAAAAAATTAGCTGGGCATGGCGGTACGCGCCTGTAGTTCCAGCTACTTGGAAGACTGAGGTGGAAGGATCACCTGAACCCAGCAGGTCGAGGCTGCAGTGGATGTGAGAGTGCCACTGCACTCCAGCCTAGGTGACAGAGTGAGACTCCAACTCAGATTAAAAAAATTAAATATCAACATGGATGCATCTGGAGACCAGTATGCTAAGTGAACTATCACAGAAACAAAAAAAACATTGGCCAGGTGAGTACAAAGGTGGGAACAACAAATGCTGGGCACTGGTAAAGCAGGGAGGGGTGAGGGGGATGAGGCGTACACAACCACCCATTGGGTACCACATTCACTGCCAGGGGGAGAGAGGGCTCACTAGAAGCCCAGACCTCACCTTCACACAATTTACTGATGTAGCAAATTCTTATAGGTACCTTACAACTCTAAAATTTTAAAAAAGATTAAATATGTACAGCTTTTTATATATCAATTATACTTTAATAAAGAGGTTCAAAAAAATAAATACTGGAAATCTTAGCTTTTTAAATCCATCCACATGGATAAGCTGCTTTGCCAAAATATTTATATATGTTTCAATTAAGCAGATATTAAGTAATGAATATAATAATTATTTATATAGAAATATTAATGTGTGGGAGTTTCATTAGATTTTAAACTGCCACAGCATCTCTTAGAATAGCACGATTTATTCTACAGAATTGAATATATTATGATGTGACTTAAGGATTGTCACATTAATTATAGGCAACTGAATATAGAAGACTTTCAACTAAAATTATGAGGATATAAGAATTGGTAGAGAATCAAGTTTGATCAGCTAACCACAATGTACTATGTTAAATTTAAAGCAGATGGACCTTAAACCATGTTCTAACTAATGAAGAGCTCTCCTGCGTACACAAGATATCGCCTTTTGCGTGATGAAGGGTTATTTATCCTAAAGGAACAAACCACCATTTTTTTTTTAAGGAAATCTTCTGCAATGGAGCCAGATGAAATTACATTTGAGATAAAATTATTTGGCCAGTTTGCTTCCTCTGTTACAATCTTTGAATGAACTTAAAACAATTTGTAATATAAAATGGTATGCCGCTGCAATAAATCAAAAACAAATAAATAAACAATAAATAAAAAAATTAGATGGGCATGGTGGTAGGTGCCTGTAGTTCCAGCTACTTGGAAGGCTGAGACAGAAGGCTCACCTGAGCCCAGCAGGTAGAGGCTGCGGTGGCGGAGAGTGTGCCATTGAACTCCAGCCTGGGCAACAAAATGAGGAAAATAAATAAATAAATAAATAAATAAATAAATAAAATGATATTATGGAGTTATGTTAAAAGTCATATAGGATGCCACCATTGAGAGAAGCTGGGTGGAGGGTTCATTGGACTATGTACCACTTTTTTGCTACTTTCACAAATCTACAATTATTTTAAAACACAATTTTGGGCTGGATGTGGTGGCTTATGTCTATAATCTCAGCACTTTGGGAGGTTGAGTTGGGAGTATTGCTCAAGCCTAGGAGTTCAAGACCATAGTGAAATCGAGTCTCTACCAAATAAAATAATATAAAATAAAATAAATTATCCAGGCATGGTGGCACACGCCTGTAGTCCCAGCTACTCAGGAGGCTGAGGAGAGAGAATAACTTGAGCCCAGGAGGTTGGGGATATAGTGAGCCATGATCATGCCAGTGTACTCCAGCCTGGGCAACAGAATGAGACACCAACTCAAAAAAAAAAAAACCAAAACACTAAAAATCATTATGATTATTTACCAAAAAAAAAAAAAAAGGTAGGCTTTGGCAGCAGATGAGTTTCATGACTGTATGAAGCCAAGACTCCCCAGTGGACTGCTTTTATGCTCCTGAGTTCCATGTAACTCTTACAAATGGATATATTGACAAAAGTACCTGCTGATCTTGTTTCCGCTCTCTAGGTCTTCTGTGAGGGAGCCCTGTGTCTTGTCTCCGGCAATGGAATGGAATTTGCCTATCTCTGCCATAGCAACCTGATGAGGTTAAGTTTGGTTTATTGGTTTTTTCTTTTTTAGTCAGTCTCACTCTGTCGCCCAGGCTGGAGTGCAACAGCATGTTCACGGCCACCCCAGCATCAACCTTTGGGCTCTGGCGATCCTTCGGCCTCAGCCTTCCAAGTAGCCGGAACTACAGGTGCGTGCCACCACATCCAGCTCATTTTTTGATTTATTGTAGAGACGAGGTCTTACCAAGTTGCCCAGGCTAGTCTCGAGCCCCTGAGCTCAGGCGATCCTCTCGCCTCGGCCTCCGCAAGTGCTGGGATAGCAGGCTTGAGCCACCGCGCCCAGCCAGTTTTGAGCAGATGACCTCTGTCATTAGTTTGATCTTTAAGGATGTTGTCCTGGAGTATGATGCCTGATGATTGGGACCCCTAAGGTTGTCGGAGCTATGGAATTTGGGTCGATGGATAGATTGTAGTTTTATTTCCTTTATTATCTTTTTAAACCAGTGTGAACTGCAGATATTTATTCCCTAACCTTCTGATGCACAGTGCTGCTCTATGTGACTAGATCTCGCTCGGACCTCACCCTAGTCCACCCGAATTAGAATCTATGGATGGCGGTACCCAGGAATCAATGTTTCCAAAGCTCCCCAGATAATTCTAATCTCTAGCCAGGGATTACAGCCACTGGACTAGAGTAGTTTTACTTTAAAATGTCGGTGCACTAGGACTTTTGACTTCCTGATACACCTCCTACGTTAGTGAAATACCTAAGATCCTGCGGGCATGAAACAATAGCCATGAAAACCTAACTTTGCCTGTTCTGTGGGAGTAGGGCTCTTTCAAAGATTAAGTATATTTGTGCTGAAAGGGAATCATATATTTGGTTGAGTCACATGCCCATCAGAATAGATTTGGCTTGAAGTATCCTTACATCATTAACTCTTTTTCAATTTTGTGCTGTTATGTTTTTGGCATAAGGTCAAATGAAAAAGTCTCTCTCTCTCTCTCTCTCTCTCACACACACACACACACACACACACACACACACACACACTCACACACTCACACACACAGGCATCCTTTTCCATTTTGACTTTAGAATTCCGGTTTGTTTTCTGAGAACCAGTTGTTGGAATGTTCTAGGTTTATCTCTTTTTTTTTTTTTTTTTTTTGAATTGGAGTCTCACTCTGTCACCCAGGCTGGAGTGCAGTGGCACACTCACGGCCACTGTAGCCTCCACCTGCTGGGCTCAGGCAATCCTTCTGTCTCAGACTTCCAAGTAACTGGTTCTCAGAAAACAAACCGGAATTCTAAAGTCA